>UESW01003470.1:50006-71801 GCA_900491605.1 Calamus simplicifolius
TGTTTGCAAGGAATGCATATCAAATATAATGCAACTCATATTGAAGGAAATATATCAATAAACACATCATCTTTTTCATGTGGGTCGCCTTGAATAACTGCCACTGCCCTGAATCGGCGCCTTCCTTCAGCCTTTGAAAAATAACTTTTCAAATTTGTAGTTATGCTCATTTAAAAAAATTATTATTAATAAGTATACAAAATTAATTAATTTATATACTTACAAGACAATGTCAATGGTTCTCAATCAAAATGGATCTCATTATGTGGCAGGAAAGACCAGTGCCCAGACCACCTTTCTTGGATCGGTGGTTCAAGTTAGCTGTGGCCAACCTCCTCCACCACTGGGGATCTGCCCATTGCTGCTGCCAGCCATCTCATACAGAATAAAAGATATAAGCGGGTCGTTTCGATGCCCTTCGCTAGTGACATAAATTATCAGAGTATCGATAGTGAGCAAGTGAAGTCCAAGCTATTTTATTAGGAGTTAGGGTTGGATCCACTCAAATTCTTTTTGCAAGCAGAACAATTGTGAATATGCATATTGTAATAAATAAATTATATAGATAAATATTGATAATATGATATTATAAATACAATTAAGCATCATGTAAATAATATATACTAACATTGTACGTATAATTATATATCAGAACTGAAACAGAAATCAAATAATCTAAATATTTATAATAGTTAATGCAATTAGTAAATATAATAAATGAACAAGTTTAAAATTCTATCTACATTATTATAATTATATAATATATACATGAAACTCTGTCTAGTAGAACTCCCTCACCTCCTCACTGAGGTGCTCTCAACAGTAGCCCTTCGGATCTGCATGCCTCTTAAATATATCGATGATGTGCCTTAAGACAATATGTCTCTCTACAAATCTATGCAAGTATAGTAAAACATAAGATATAATTTAATAACATAGCAATTGTATAAACAAATTTATATGATGATAAAAATACACTTATTGGCTATCAACCAGTAGAAGCCTCCTCCTTTCACTGAAGGAAGTATTGTCACCTGACGATGACTCAGCAGATGATCTGGCATCTCCTTAGTAGATGTCTCTCGGATATGTTGCTCATGTCCGAAGGAGCTATCATGTGCTGCATCAGAAGAGAGTCGTCACTCGTGCTAGCAATAGATCACCTTCGGGCTATGAATTATCCATGACCCCTTATAGTATTGTATATATAGTAGAATCAGAATGAATCTGAAAAAAGCATAAAACAAAATTTTTATTTTTAAATTATAATCAGAGGTATAAATACTTAGTCATTATATTTATTTCTAAAGTTCAGGTTCTTCGTTGATTCTGTCTCAGATTGTAATTCATATTCATCTTCTTCATCATTTGAGACCTCGTCCACATCCTCAATTTCAAGTGAAGCACCGATTGGATCATTACGGATTGGATCCCGATCAAGCGAATCATCTTGGATTGCATGTGCTTCTATGATATCTTTTAAAAAAACTGAGGATTCAAGTGTTTGCATAGATGAGCTTACTGCGTAGAAATGGTCGCCCATGGCTTTATTTTACTCACAACCCATCAATCTCTCGTATCGTTTTGAAGGCTTGGATATGTGTAGTACACTTGTTCAGCTTCAGATGCTAGAATGAATAGTTCATATTTGTTTAACCTTCTTCTATGACATACTTCAATAAGATTATAATCTTTATGCACTTTTGTCCCTACATTTAGAGTTGGATCAAACCATTACATTTGAACAAAATAGTGCATTTAATAGGCCAAATAGGATACTCAACTTCAACAATCTCCTATAGCTTTTCATAATAGTCTTGCTAATCTGCACTAATAGTTTGACCTTGCACACATACCCTCTAATTTTGAGTTGCTCTTGAAGAACCCAAAGACTCAACCTGAAACTTGTACCCATGCACAAAATATCTGGTGTATGTATTAACTGTAGACACCAGCCATTGTGCTAAAGATTTAATAAAAATATTATTAACATTCGAAGAAGAATTATTAGTCTGAAAAAATTAGAAAAACATAATTAGTTTATATGATATGTACTTGTTAACCTATAAGAATGTATTAATTTAATACTCACATGTTCATTGAACCAACATGCAAACTTAGTATAAAGTTTCAATCCAATTTCATTATCGCTGATGTAAGGATCTTGTTGTCTCCACATATCACAAACATCCTTGAAAATAACAGTTTATGTAAACTTAGTTGAAAATAATATGAAGAAATCAATTAAGTATATCAAAGTGAATGAAAGAAACAATATCTTACTCTATAAATGGTTCCACTTCATAGCAGTTCATAAGAATATAATTGTGAGCAGCTTTAAACTCTTTGTTCAATATATATCTTCTATTTTTGATGCCAAATGGCCTACCAACAGTCCTGAAAATAGAGATGCTTCCATCATCTACTCCAAATGGCTATCCACAATCATCTAAATTATGTGGCACTTTTTATTCTTAGTTTGGACATGTTCATCAAAGTAATGCGATGCAAAATTCGATGACTCTACTAAATATGCATTGCATATTGATCCTTCAACTCTTGCCTTATTTCAAATGTTTTTTTTTTAATTTCTTCATGTACCTAAAAGATTAAAGTTGAAAACAAATAAGATACTCAATTTAGTGAACATCATAAAATGAAATTTGTATGAAAAGTAAGTTACCTCTCAAATGGGTACATCCAACAATATTGAACAGGTCTAGGAATTCGAGCTTCATATGCCAGATGAATAAGTAGATGTTCCATGCAATTAAAAAAACTTGGAGGAAAAATTCATCCACATTAGGGCTCCTTTCATTATGAAATTCTGCTTTAATGAAATATCATAGGTCATAACCCCTTCTAGCCATAATAATTTTAGCTCCGAAATTAAGGGTTGCAGAAAGACATCTATCTTCTCTTTAGGATTTGATAGCCTTGGTACTAACACTGTCAAAAATATGGAAGAGGCTTTCATGCATAGCTAGAGGATAAATTAAGGATAGTTACAATTACTGGCCAGTAAGAGTATTGTGTCCAGATTGTTCAATGATTGAAATCTATCTGTACATAGAACAAGCCTGTAATTTTTTTTCATATGAAAAATGAGGATGCATATCGTTAAAATGCTTCCATGCAATAGAGTCTGATGGATAGCGCATAACACCCTCTTCTTTTTCGTGTTCAACATGCCATCTCATATATGAAGCTGTAACTTCTGATTGATACATCTTTTGCAACCAGGGTACCAGTAGAAAGTAATGCATTTTTTTTGAAAGCCACAGTATTGTCCTAGTTGACTTCTCCTTGCCATAAACTGAGGTTCATCATAAACTTTACAAAACTGCAAATCTACGTCTATACCACAATAAAGCATGCAATTATTTTTGCAGCAGTCAATCTTTTGAATAGGTAAATTAAGCCATGCAATAATTTTTTTGTTTTATAAAATGTACCACTGACAATATTATCAGATGGCAAAACCTTCTTCATTAATCTGGCAACTGCATCAAATATTGCTTTAGATAAGTGATATTCAGCCTTAATGTTCAACAACTGAGCTGTTATAGACAATTGCAAATGATTTTCATACCCAGGTCATAATTGTTCATTTGCAGCACCTAGCATATCATAGAAATGTTGGCTTTCTAGATTTGGTTTTTCATAAAATGTGTCTGGATTGAAGCCTGAACCCTCCGCATCCATCCCATTTCTTCATATTGATTTAAGTTGTCATATGATTATAATTCTCAGTTGCCATGTAATAATTTTTTTATGCCACATTATAATTCTATGTTGTTTTATAGACTGTATCAACCTCCTGATTACTTGATTCTTTCCTAGCCTCAGTTTCTCCATGGCATTACCAATTGTAGTAACCGACCAAAAAATCCTTTTACAAAGATGAATTTTAACTATTTCAACATCCCTATAACCTTTATTCTGACACTTTCTCAGATTATATGGACATCTGATTCTATATCTATCCATCCACTCTAGTTGACTATATACAAATGCAATAAATTCTTTTACTCTATTAACAAATTTAGCATTAAGAAAATTATCCTTAACCCTTTGATACATTCACGAGCGATCAGCACTTATTTTTAAATAATTATGTATGACTTAAAAAAATATATTTGAAAACAAACATTAGATCAACAATATTGATATTAATATTCAAGTACAAATACATCTGATTTCGATGGTACTATTCCTAATAATCAAAGTTTTTCAATATTATACAACATATTAATAAAAATTAATTAACTTATATAATCAATAATCAATATATAACATTGTATATAACTAACACTGAAATAAAATATTTTAATGTCATAAAATTTATATCAAATGTCACTATAAGAAAATATTGAAATAGCGATGAAAAATTAGCGACGCATCATTGCTTCACTAAATTGCGACCACATTGCGATGCCTCGCGACAACAAGAAATTGTGACGCAATTAGCGATGCATTTGCGACTCAATAAACTAGATAATAAAAAAATTAAAATTTTAATTTAGCGACGCAAGAATGCATCGTAATATTTTTAAATTTAATTTATATAAAATATAATTTTAAAATAAAAATATTGCGATGTAAAACAGTGCATCGTAATATTTTAAAAAAAATTAATTATGCTAAATAGCGACGCAATAAACCAAAAAATTAAAAAAATAATTTTTAATATAGCGACGTAGGTATTGCGTCACAATTTATTTAAATAAAATTAATTTTTATAAATATAATTATGAAATAAAAATATTGCGACACTTTCTAGTGCATCAATTTTTTTAAAAAATTAATTATATTAAATAGCGATGCAATAGCGATGCAGTAAAATAGAAAATTAATAAAATAATTTTTTTATTTAGCGACGCAAGTACTGCATCAATATTTTTTAAAAAATAATTTTTTTAAAAAATAAAAATAAATATGAAATAAAAATATTGCAATGATTTTGGTGCGTCGCAATATTTTTTAAAAATTTAATTATGTTAAATAGTGACACATTAGCGACGCAATAAATCAAAAATTAAATAATTAATTTTTAATTTAGCGACGCAACAAATGCATCGAAGAGTTTTTGAAAAAAATAAATTTATAAAATATAATTAAAAGATAAAAAATTAAAAATAAAACATTGTGATTGCAACGGTGCGAGATCGGTCATCGCCGATCGCGATTGATCATGGCTTGGATCGATCGCAACCATCGGATCGTCGCCGATCGGATCGATCACAACGGTGCGAGATCGATCGTCGCTGATCGGGATCGATCATGGCTTGGATCGATCGCAACCATCGGATCATCGCGATCGGATCGATCGCAACCGTGCGAGATGGATCGTTGCCGATCGATCGATCATAACCGTTGGATCGTCGCTGATCGGATCGATCGCAACGGTGCGAGATCGGTCATCGCCAACCGCGATCGATCATGGCTTGGATCGATCGCGAAGGTGCAAGATCGGTCATCGCCGGCCGCATCAATCATGGCTTGGATCAATCCCAACCATCGATCATCGCCGATCAGATCGATCGCAATGGTGCGAGATCGGTCGTTACTGATCGGGATCGATCATGGCTTGGATCGATCGCAACGGTGCGAGATCGATCGTGCCGACCAGGGATCGATCATGGCTTGATTAGATCGATCGCAACCATCGGATCATTGCCGATCGGATTGATCGCAATGGTGCGAGATTGGTCGTCGCCGACCGGGATCGATCATGGCTTGGATCGATCGCAACGTCGGATCGTCACCGATCGGATCGATCGCAACGGTGCGAGATCGGTCATCGCCGATCGGGATCGATCATGGCTTGGATCGATCACAACGGTGCGAGATCGATCGTCGCCGACCGGGATCGATCATGGCTTGATTGGATCGATCGCAACCATCAGATCATCGCTGATCGAATCGATCGCAACGGTGCGAGATCAGTCGTCGCCGACCGGGATCGATCATGGCTTGGATCGATCGCAACCATCGGATCGTCACCGATCGGATCGATCTCAAGGTGCAAGATTGGTCATCGCTGATCGGATCGATCATGGCTTGGATCGATCGCAATGGTGCGAGATCGATCGTCGCCGACCGGGATTGATCATGGCTTGGATCGATCGCACCATCGGATCGTCGCCGATCGGATCAATCGCAACGGTGCAAGATCGTCATCGCCAATCGCGATCGATCATGGCTTGGATTGATCGCAACCGTCGGATCATCGCCGATCGGATCGATCATAACAGTGCGAGATCGGTGGTCGCCGACCGCGATTGATCATGGCTTGGATCGATCGTAACCATCGGATCGTCTCCGATCGGATCGATCGCAACGGTGCGAGATCGTCATCGCCGACCGCAATCGATCATGGCTTGGTCGATCGCGACGGCGATCGGTCATCGCCGACGCGATCGATCATGGCTTGGATCGATCCCAACCGTGGATGATTGCAACGGTGCGAGATCGGTCGCAATTAGTTTCAGTAAAAATAAAAATGTTTAAAAAGAAAATTTTAAAAAAATGTTTTAAAAAAATAAATTATATTAAATAGCGATGCATTAGCAACGCAATAAAGAAAAAAATTTAAATAAATTAATTTTTTATATTGCGACGCACATTGCGTCGCAATAGTTTATAAAAAAATAAATTTTGTAAACTTATTAAATTTATGTCATACATTTAGAGAACATATGGGAAATGCTGCTGAAATTTAACATAAACCATCGATGATAATTAATAGCAGAATAACATATCACAAAAATATTCTTGAATGGGATAGGGCCTCACCTTTTAGACATGGAGTGAAGGTGGAATTAATTTAGGACACTTGATTGCTTGTGAAGTCCGATGATTGAACGGACCGCATTGCGGCCCGGCTCGAACCCAATCCCTAGCATTAGCCTGGCATGAACCTGTGCCTCGGTCCTTGCTAGCAAATTTTTGTAACCGTGGCCCGGCCTTGCAGGGTAGGGAACTTAGTTGTGTTAATGGGTACAAATTTCAGATTGAACGATTAGCAGCTTCAAGAGGCACGCAGAACTGGAGCGTGTGTGTTAAAGGAGAAAGTGTTGGAGCAAATATGCAGGATTATTACGGAAAGTTAGTAGAGGTGGTTGAAGTTGAATATCCCGGTTGGCCTATGAAACGAACCGTATTGTTTCGTTGCGATTGGTTCGATCCGACAGTTCCTGTGGGCAAAAGGATTCATAACGACTACAATTTAGTTGAAGTGAACCATCGACGAAGATTGCAGAAATATGAACCATTCATCCTTGCATCCCAAGCTCAGCAAGTGTTTTACTGCGGATATCCAAGTTTGCGCAACGACAAGCGAGATTGGTGGGCTGTTTCTAAAATCGTCCCACGTTCAACAATCGTATTAGAGGAGAGTTCATCAAGTCAATCAGCCGAGTGCCCTGCATTTCAAGAGGATGAGATGGAAATGCATGCAATTGAGGATGACACAAGGGCTCCTGAAACATCACTTAGAGATCCAAATGGTGATGTCCAAGAAATAGCGGATGCAAATGTTCTGTTTCCTTCCGATGATAATGAAACTGAATCGCAGTCCGATACGGCATCGGATGTTGAACCAACATTTCACGAAACAAATGAAACCGACTAAACATAGAGGTTTTTTTAAATTCAATTTATTTTTATAAATGTTATATTTTTACATATTCAATCATTAATCGTAATTAATTCATGAATCTTTAGTATTTTCAGTATGATGGGCCGAGGTAGATCTACCGACGACGACGAGTGAGCAGGGACGTAGCCCTGCTGCATCAGATCACATGAGCTTTGGAGATGGAGAGTTTCGATCTCCACACATCGCACAGCCTCCGATCTCTCAGCAGTCGACGGTGATCCTGCATTGGTATTATCATCCAGCCGATCGGCATAGACCTCCGAGAGTTCTTCCATCGGCCGCACCGTACTTCGACTTGATGCTCATGGGCTATAAGTATATACTAATTAAAAATATATGTTTATGTTTTTAAGTCAATTACTTATAAACATGCATTTTTTTAATAGATTTATTGAGCAGCATCATGTATCGAGCCACATCAGCTCCATATTTCAGAGGCGTGCGGATCCCAGTGGCTACGATTGGCGCCATGTATCTACAGCCACGAGGGAGTTTTATTTTTCAGAGTTTTAGATAAACTTATTAAATACAATTTATCACTGATATAAAATTTCTTATCTTAATAAATTCTGAAACTAACTGTTTATTTTAATGCAGAAAAAGTTTACGTAGGACCCTGCCAGCCATGATGCCATTAGGGCAGCATGGGAAGCTCTTACGGACACCGATACTCGACATGCTTCATCGTTGGAGGTCATCGGGTCAGCGTCCTGCGCATGTGCCAGAGGATATTTGGCACGAGTGGCAGCAGGTCTGGCAGTCTGATGGCTGGCGCAGGAGGTCCGCATCAGCCAGCACGAACCGCGATCCGAAAGGGACGGTCCTGGCACGGGTCTCTTCCGCCATACTTCGGGCTCCATTTCGATTCAGGAGCACAGACGCCGTATGGTAAGAAAATAAAAATAATTTAATTACTAATTAGTTATTTACAAATACTTACATTAATATCAATTTTTTTGTTGTTATAGTATGAGCAGAAGGGCGAGATCTGGTGAGTTTCGTCTATTCAGGGCGACACACACCAGGAGGGACGGTTCCTGGGTCGATACACGATCACGGAAGGTTGCGGTAAAAATTAGCTTTATGTTGTATCTGTTTAATTTCTAAATTTTATTTAGAGAAATTTATTGATTCATTTATTGTTGATTTTATAATTCAAAGACACGAGTCGAGGAGCTTCACTCCCAGGCATCGCAGGTCGACTCCACTGATGGGGGGACGCCCGTCGAACTCTCAGCAGAGGAGAGTCGACGTGTTTTTGGAGGCTGTTGGTGCCCAGCCGCGAGACTGCAGGGTCTATGGTCTGGGCACTGAGCTTCTGCATATTTTCTCCATCAGGCCTCCAGCTCGCAATATTCTGACGATATTCCTGCCGAGCGTTTAGATGACATTTGGAGATCTATCACGGAGGAGGTTCGTCAGGAGGTTCGACAGGACGTTCGGCAGGAGGTTCGACAGAAGGTTGAGCACGAGTTTGAGCAGCGTACGGGAGGCCTTCAGCAGGAGCTTACAGACGTGCGAGAGCATATGCGTCATTGCAGGATATGGTTAGCCGCATATCGCAGGGTTTTCAGCCTCCACGTGATCGTGCAGATTCTTGATGTATTTTTTCTTTACTTTTTATATTTTGTACATGAAAACTTCAAAATTTTAATATATTAATTATTTTTGGAAATTGAATGATGAATGTTTGGATCAATATGAGTGATGAATGTTTCGATCAATATTTAAATGTAATGAAATTATATTAATCATTTTAATTTTTAATATTTTATTTTTTTAAAAAAAATTAATTAGCGATTTAGTGATTGAAATTGCATCGCTAATATTTCCAAAATAATATTATTAAATATTGCGACGTAATGACCTGCTCGCAATATTTTAAAAAAAATTAATTAGCGATGCATTAGTGACTCAAATTGCGTCGCTAATATATCTAAAATATTATTATTAAATATTGCGATGCAACTAAATGCGTCGCAATATTGCGACGTAATTGAATGTCGAATATTTAATAATAATATTTTAGAAATATTAGCGATGCAATTTCAGTCGCTAATGCGTCGCTAATTAATTTTTTTTAAAAAAAATTAATTAGCGACTCAATTGCGACAAGGTTTTTCGTTGCAAATATTTTTAAAAATTAATTTTAAAATTAGCGATGCATTTAGGATGCGTCGCAATATTGCGACGCATTTAGTGACATTGCAATATATTGTGACGCATTTGTTGCATCGCAGAGAGTCGCTGTTAAGTGACGCAATTGCGACAAAGTGAGATTGCGATGATTATCGTAGCGGCACCGTTATTGCATCGCTAATGCGTCGCAATAGTATGTTTAGCGACGCATTTGGGCATCGCTATATTTTAATTCTCATGTAGTGTGTATAATATAAAATTATTTTGAATTTACATCATATTTCTTACAGCAATACCGATCAGAAGGGAGGCGATGACGAAAAAATCGACTGAGATGAGGGGCTGGGATGGAACTGGCCAAGGAGGTGGCCGAAGGAGGGAGCCGGGGGCCAAGGAGGGCCAAGGGGGGAGCCAAGGGCCGATGGGAGTCTGGGAGGGAGCCAGGGCCAAGGGGGTTAGGGGGTGGGGGGAGCCGGGAGAGGGAGGAGGGCTGGAGGGGGAGCGGGCGGGGTGTAGGGGAAGGGGGGAGAAGGCCCGGGCGCGCAGCCGCACGGGGCGCATCGTTAATCCACTCGTGTAGCGATGCACCCGCGCGTGTCGTTGGCATGCATGAGGGCGCCCAACGTCACTGATCCGCTGCGTGTGCGAGTTGCTAATTAGCGACGCCGTCCTCGTGTCGCTAATTAATTATGCATATTTTGGGCATCGCTAATTAGCGACTACTTAGCAATGGCATTTGCGTCGCTAATTTTGTTCATCGCTAATTCATCGTTAATTTATGGCTAAATTCTTTTGCATCGCTATTTAGCAATGATATTTTGTGGCGTCACTAATGGGTATTGCTAAAACCAAATATTCTTGTAGTAACAAATTTATAATTTTCCTTGCAACATGCATTGAATATTAAAATTTTAGAATATTGAAGTCATGAATTGACTCCAAGATATTTAGAGGTTTAAAAACTGCTACCTATATACACCATCCATATTTTATAGCTCGTAAGAGTTGAGGTTTATGATCCATGAATTTCAAGTAGTGGATTATCTTGAAAAATTTGTGACTTTGACCTGATTGTAAATCTATTGGTTTGGAGTGCAAAATTTTTCCTTGATTATTGCATTTTATTTATGCTTCTGCATCTTGTTGTGGGTTTTTTGTAAAGATTTTTCTTTCTTTGATGCTGTCTCATTTTTATAACTTTTTTTTAAAAAAAATAGTTTGTACAAAGCCATCTAGTTACCTAGTTGTCATGGAAGGGCTAATGCCTATAATTTTTTTTGACAATAATGAAATGATTTGCATTCATTTGATGGAATGTATTCTGGACCAAACATACCATTTGGTTTGCAGTTTTTAATGAGTTCCCACGTACATTGAAAAAATTATTAGGGATTTCTTGACTAAAGCTGTAGTTTGGTTGGTAGATAGATTTGTTGCAAGTGCCTTAATAAAAAGCATTGGTAGAAATGTGGTCCTTTCAATATTTAGTATATGTAATAGAGTAGAAGAACCCAAAGAATCCAATCAGGAAAGGAAGATGCTCGATTGAAATTGGAGGGAGGTACGTAGAATTCAAATCCAGATCACTAATAACCATAGCCTAGCGATATTAGCAACCAAACGAATGGACACCCATTGGTAGTGTTCCTCATGCTTAATTGAGAGTGATGAGATAAATATCTAGTCCTGAAATCCATAATGAACCAAGTACGTGTGAAGTTAATCATAAGGTCTCATGCCATGATACTATACTTAAATGAATGATAAAGAAGAAAGCAAAAGTGATGGAAGACACACCATCACTGCACCAAACTTGAGCCTACGTCGACCAAAAGTAATCTATATACCTGAAGCCGCAATATATATTCAGGCCTGAGTCTCAAAATCAGATGGAACTGAACATTGATTAACTTTGAACTAACCCTATGAAACCTGATCAAAATCAATTTGGACTGGATTATTTGGAACCTAAATTTGACTAGATTGAACCAACTATATGGGTCCATTATAATAAGAGAAATGGGTCAAGTTATGTTAACCTAGAACCGATCGGACTCATGGTTTGCATATTTAGGTGATAAATTTTGTTGACCAATTTCAGATTTCTTAATAATAATTAAATCAGCATCTGACGAAAACTAGTTAATGTTAGCCCACCTCTCCACATAAAATTTCTTAACCATTCGTCAACTTTGGACTCCTGTTACTCGTATGGTTGAGAAGGTGAACTAACGATAGAACGCAGCGTCCACCAACCCAATCTTTCCCACCCAACACGAAAACACACAACCCAAATGAAAGCCAACCACCAAGCTCTACCCTCCTAACATAACTCAGAAGTCATACCACCAATCGCCAAACTCCCCCTCGCATCAACCCCTCCACCATAAATACCAAGCAACATTAGCTTCCTCTCCCATCATCCCATAGCCATCCAAAGTACCTTGTGATACAACACCATGGCTTCCAACCCCAGCCTCGCCCTCCTTGTTGCCCTCGTCCTCTTGAGCCTCAACAACGTAAGCCATGCAGCTCGCCATCTCTTGGACACCTCCGCGCCGAAGTCTCCACCTGCGGCCCCGGCCATCCCAACCCTGCCCAAGCCCACATTGCCGCCGATGCCGACTGTTCCAAAGCTGGCAACACCTCCAATGCCGGCGATACCGGGTGTTCCGAAGGTTGCCATGCCTCCAATGCCGGCGATACCCACCGTTCCTAAGTTTGCAGTGCCACCAATGCCCGTCGTGCCGAACGTTGCAGTACTGCCACCCCTGCCTACCATGCCTGCTATCCCTAAGGTGATCGCACTGCCTCCAATAACTTCCATTCCAAACTTCCCTTCTATTCCAACCTTCCCTTCGATCCCGAAGATTCCTGGCATTCCTTTCCTCACGCCACCTCCAGCAAGCGATAGCCCGTGATGGGCATGAGGACCAGATTGCCGTCCAGTTTCATGCATTGTATGAGAGATTATGTTGGAATAGGATTATTTAGTACAAGTTTATAGGGTGATAGAATGGGATTGTATTGTTGGGTGATGTTTATTTGTGGGTTTCTCGAATTATTTGATCGATGTACTACCTCCATTGTATGCCAGAGTGTATGTTATCTTTGCCGTTCATGACTTCACATCGATCACATGCATATATATTGCCGTCTCTCTCTCTCTCTCTAAATAAAATGCAAAGTTTTATGACATAGTATGTGTGAACTCGGCAAAACTTTCCAATGAAGTCAGACGAAGACACCTAATGGAACCAATGGTCAAAGTGTATTATTTTTGAAATCAAAAAATATTTTGTATTTGATCTATCGTTTTTATATCAAAAATATGGGACTCACTAATATTCTCATTCGTGTTGACTGCCGCATGCACCTTCTCATCCTCCTCTTTTAATGCTCGCAACCAAAGACTATCTTTCTCCAATTCGACTCCGGGTAGACTTTTGATGCAACTTTTGAAGATAAAAGATCCTTGACTCATATATATTGCGTGTGCTAGCTTGTGGCCGCGACTTAAAAATTATAACCTGCTACATAGGGATTAAATTTTACTGATTCTTAGTTTATTATAAAACTATTAGAGATTTGTTTCAAAAGTTAATTTAGGCCTGCTCTGCAACTTGCCTAACTTTGCAAGGTATCACCTTTTTTTTTATTCGCAAGTTTCTATTTTTTAGTGATAAAAGTAGTCTAGGAGTTAAAGTGGTTGAGATTGTATCGGATCTTTTATTTTTGTTTTTATTTTTTCTAAGGTTTATGTGTTAGTCTTTTGTGGACCTGTTAGTGCTTTTAGCCATTCGATAAAAATCTTTTTTTTTTTTTTTTTGACTTTTGTGTGCATCTTTTTGAAATATATTTCATGATCTCAAGCTAGGTATACTAATATATTTAGTGTCTAGATCTAATTAGAAAATATTATTATAATTTAATAAGAAATTAACGCTCAAATCAGTAATTTAACTTCCTTTTGTACTTTAGTCACATGAAGAAATATCTTGTTGGATCTTTGGTGGATTTGAGGCATATTTCCAGGATTATTGTCAGTCAGGCTCTTTTCCATGTGGAGGGGTTCCTTCATTCAGATTCTCTTATTCATTACGGTGGCTTTGGTATTTAGGGTTATTTTCCACACTTTCCTATGGATCGATATCTTTTAAACTTATTTCTTGGTCATCCTCACAACCATGGTTCTTCAAAGTGAATAATTTGCTGGTCTACATGCAACTATCACGAATTTTCAGACTTTTAATAATATAATCTTGGAAGGGATTCAGCAGTGGTACCTTATCTCATGGTTGTGTGGAAATGGGGGGTTGCAGTCATCTTTAATCTACATGCTATCTTGCATTTTATTTCTACCATGGCCGGATTTGCTCCATATATCACTTGTCTTCATAGAAGCCAATCAGGTTGCTATGAATGATTATAATCTTCCTCTATTGTTATCAAAATAAAAGGTTTAGTTTGTTTCTAAAGAAAATTTAAAAGGAATAAAATGAATTTATTTAGTTACTTGATATTTTGAAGGATAAATATGAGAGATCAAAGTGAATTTAATGTGCATTTGATTTTACAATAATTTAAATTTTATGGAAAAATAAAATTATCTTTTAATTTTGTTATATATTTTAAGAGTAGATAGAGGAAAAAAAAAAAGAAGAATAACATATCCTGTCTTCTCCTTTTTCAATGCTAAATTCTTAGCTAAGCACTAAATAAAAATAATGAAAAAGGAGAGTTTTAGTACTGTATAAAGTTATATGTAAAGAAATTAATTGCCTTTTGGCCGGTAAATATCGCTAATGGTGTTGGTTGGAGGTGCTTTTTTTTCTTTAACTTTTTTTCTCCATCATTTATAAATAGAAAGTAAGATCCAAAGTAGGAGTTGATTATGGGTTAGAGCACTTTTGAAGAAAAAAATAGTTTTAACATAAAAATTAAGCATGTTCGATGTTTAATCAACTCTACTTAAGCCTTTATAGCAAGATTAATAGGAAGGAAAAGCAGTAATTAAGAGATAGACATGAAAAGCTTGTGGTGGAATTAAAGAGTGAAAGAAAGCAATCGGATGAGATCAAGAGGATATGGATGGTTGGAAAAAGAGAGACGGGTCATGGAAGGTAATCACCAACATAGGTTAGGATATCAAAGGGATCGAACGACTACAAACCTCAATGGCTATATATCCATGCACAAATTAATCTTACTCAAAATATTATCCAATTAGCAAATTTAAAAATATATTTATTTTTTAACTAAAATTTACTTTTAATCCTTTAACTTTTTTAAAAAATTTATTTTGATCACATTTAGTTATTACCATTTAATTTTTATTTTTTAAGAATATTATTTTTCTGCCGTTCCATTACATAAGATCAATTAATTGATAGAAAAGTGTATTATTACTTAAGTTTTTAATAATTTACTGATAGTTTATATATTTATATCCCAATAATACATCAATTATTCCATTAATTTTAATTAATTTTATATCTAAAATATTAAAAATATAATATTTTAAAATAAAAAAATTAAATTGTAAAAAAATAAAATTAAAATAAATATTTCATGAAAGTTTGAAAGGCTAAAATATATTTTAAATTTTTTGAAACATGCGACGTAGCCTCACCAAACCACCCAAAAAAACACAAAATAATAAAAAAACCAAAAAAGTCCCACCAAGAAAATCCGATCCAATGCCGCCACCGAAATCCGACAAATTCTTCCAAAATTCCACAAATCCATACCCGATTCTTCGTTTCACCACACACCCTGATCCCCTTATCGCTAATCCACAAACAACCCAACTCCTCTCCTGATGATGCTCGATCACCTCTCCTGAACGTCAGGAACGGAGGCACTTCTCGAATTCTCACATCGCCGGATTGTCTGCAAGGAAGTCCCGAGGCCGAAGGGGGCTTCGACGGGACCCTCCGACGGCCAAGTTAGTGACTGAGGTCACAGCTGAAGAAGGGCTCGAGTGAGCCCTGTTTGGATGAAGAAGAGGGGTCTCCGAGAGGAGGAATCCCTTTTTTGAGTTTAGATGGCGATTTTGGAGGTTATCGCGCGTACCTGTTTGGTGAGTGGATTTATCCTTTTATAGGGATTGACACTGGCATAACCACGTGGGGTGGCATGAAGTCAGAACATCTGCAAAGCCCTTGCATGAATCTGGGCTGGTTGGTGGGTCACGTCCCATCAGCAGCGGGGCTGTCGGGCGGCGCGCATCTGGCGTTGTCGGGCGGCGTGCGTCAAACGCTGTCGGACAGCGCGCGTCAGAGGAACGGATTCCTGAACCGCTGGGGCTGATCTGGTGGGAACCGGGGGTCCCGTCTTGTCAGGGCCGAGCTGGGTCGACCCGAGATGGCTGGGGCCTATCCCGCCGGTGAGGCAGTGCTGGGGTGGAGCCGAATCGGCAGACTTGGAGACGCCGGGGCCGAGTCAGGCCGGCCAGGGATGGCCGCCTGGCGTGGAGATGCCGGGGCCGGCTGGTTTGGAGAGGCGGTGGCCGGCCATCAATGTGCTGGGGCCGGCTAGCTTGAAGACGCCGGGGCCGAGTCGGGCCTAGCTTGGAGATGCCGGGGCCAAGTCGGGCCTGCAAGGGATGGCCTTGGCCGACTCGGCGGACTAGAGATGTCGGGGCCGAGTCGGGCCTGCCAGGGATGGCCTTGGCCGACTCGGCGGACTGGAGATGCCGGGGCCGAGTCGGGCCTGCCAGGGACGGCCTTGGCCG
This sequence comes from Calamus simplicifolius, assembly GCA_900491605.1. Taxonomy (NCBI): domain Eukaryota; kingdom Viridiplantae; phylum Streptophyta; class Magnoliopsida; order Arecales; family Arecaceae; genus Calamus; species Calamus simplicifolius. The sequence goes on from UESW01003470.1 coordinate 66,545, forward strand.
ACTCAGCGGGACTGGAGGCACCGGGGGCCGAGTTGGGCCGGCCTTGGATGGCCTTGGCCGACTCGGCGGACTGGAGATGCCGGGGCCGAGTCGGGCCTGCCAGGGATGGCCTTGGCCGACTCGGCGGACTGGAGATGCCGGGGCCGAGTCGGGCCTACCAGGGACGGCTTTGGCCGACTCGACGGGACTGGAGGCGCCGGGGCCGGGGACGATTAGCCTGGAGAAGTAGGGGCCGCCTGGCGTGGAGACACCGGGGCCGGCTAGCTTGGAGGCGCTGTGGCCGACCAGCAATGTGCCGGGACCGGCCAACTTGGAGAGGTCGTGGCCGAGTCGCCTGGAGAAGTAGGGGCCGCCTGGCGTGGAGACGCCGGGGCCGGCTAGCTTGGAGGCGCCGTGGCCGGCCAGTAATGTGCCGGGGCCGACCAACTTGGAGAGGCCGTGGCCGAGTCGCCTGGAGAAGTAGGGGCCGTCTGGCGTGGAGACGCCGGGGCCGGCTAGCTTGGAGGCGCCGTGGCCGGCCAGCAATGTGCCAGGGCCGGCCAACTTGGAGAGGCTGTGGCCGAGTCGCCTGGAGAAGTAGGGGCCGTCTGGCGTGGAGACGCCGGGGCCGGCCAGCTTGGAGACGCCGTGGCCGGCCAGCAATGTGCCGGGGCCGGCCAACTTGGGGAGGCCGGCCTTTGGCTGGCGTCGGCCTTTGATGTGCCGGAGCTGACGCTGAGTCCATCGCTGGAGTTAGAGTTTGGGCCTTTGGGGCCGTCCAAGAATTTCGTTTTTCATGGGGTCAACTGGCCCCATCAAATGCCCCCCACACTCCTTGAGCTTGCGTGCCCCGCATCAGCTAAGCGAAAGGAGTGTAGGACTCTTACCTTTGTACCTTGCGCTGCCTTGGGGGGACGTCTGCGTGCCTTTTGGACTAGCTGAGGGCGGCTAGTAATGCTCTCCCGACGCGGAGTCTGGGAGTCTTTTTAACCTCGAAGGGTGACCTGAGAGTTGAGAGTCGTCAGGTTCCTTTTGAACCAGCCTGGGGGTTTGTCTGCCCCCCACGAAACTTGAGGGTGCCCACTTGGAACCTGTCTTGGGTGCTGACGCGGAGTCGGTCTTTGTTGCCAACGCGGAGTGGGTCTTTGGTGCCAACGCGGAGTGGGTCTTTGGTGCCGATGCGGAGTCGGTCTTTGGTGCCGATGCTGAGTCGGTCTTTGGTGCCGACGCGGAGTCGGTCTTTGGTGCCGATGCTGAGTCGGTCTTTGGTGCCAATGCGAAGTGCATCTTTGGTGCCAACGCGAAGTCGGTCTTTGGTGCCGACGCGGAGTCGGTCTTTGTTGCCGACGCGGAGTCGGTCTTTGGTGCCGATGCGGAGTCGGTCTTTGGTGCCGATGCTGAGTCGGTCTTTGGTGCCGACGCGGAGTCAGTCTTTGGTGCCGATGCGGAGTCTGTCTTTGGTGCCGATGCTGAGTCGATCTTTGGTGCCGATGCGAAGTGCATCTTTGGTGCCGACGCGGAGTCGGTCTTTGGTGCCGACGCGGAGTCGGTCTTTGGTGCCGACGCAGATTTGGTGCCGATGCGGAGTCGGTCTTTGGTGCCGACGCAGGGTCGGTCTTTGGTGCCAACGCGGAGTTGGTCTTTGGTGCCAACACGGAGTTAGTCTTTGTTGCCGACGCGGGGTCGGTCTTTGGTGCCAACGCGGAGTTGGTCTTTGGTGCCAACGCGGAGTTGGTCTTTGTTGCCAACGCGGAGTTGGTCTTTGGCGCCGATGCGAAGTCGGTCTCTGTCTAAGAAATACACTCATACCAAGAGCGTGATAAGACAAGGATATTCTGATAATACTTTATTAAAGGATCAGCGAGCTACTGAGAGTATCGTCCGCATTCCGAATGTAGGGGAGAAGCTTCCCATTTGATGCCAGCTTGCCTCCTTCCGTCGGCTCCCCGAGTTGCTGCTCGCCCCTCATGAAGTCATGTTATTGTTCCTTCCGTTGGGGCATTGTTGAGGCAAATCTGAGGCGCTGGAGGTGCCGACGCACCCGGGGTCGTGAGGTTTCCTTGAACGAACTTGCCCAAGTGGCCCTGGTGGACAAACTTTTCAATGGCCTTCTTCAACTGGTGACAATCTTCGGTGTCATGCCCACAATCTTGGTGATACCGGCAGTAAAGCTCTTTGTTGTGGGGGTTTATGACTTTAGGGGACGTGGGCGTTAAAAGTATGGCTCCTCCTCAATCTCTAGCAGGATGTGGGAGATCGGAGCCGTGAGAGGAGTAAACCGCGCCTTAGGAACCAGCACCTGGGGCCATTGGTCAAAGCGACTGGGTGGCTCGGGCTGCCTAGATCGTCCCTCAGCTGGTTCCGTGGGGGTTGGCTTCTTATTGGAACTTCTGCCGGCTTCCCTTTTGGATGAGTCAGCCTCGTTGGCGCGGATGTACTTCTGGGCTCGGAGGAGGAGGTCGGAATAAGAGCCCGGGGGCTTCTTATCCAAGGAGAAGGTGAAGCGGGACGGAAGGAGTCCCCGCTTCAGCGCTAGGGAGGCCACCGCATCGTCGAGATGGTAGACCTCGAGGGCGGTGGTTTTGAATCGGGACACGAAGTCCCGCAGTGACTCTCTTTCCTTCTGGCGGACGGAGAAGAGGCTGTCTGCCACCCTTGGGATCCGGCGGCAGGCGTCAAAGTGGACCAAAAATGCCCTCTCCAGCTCCCAGAAGGAGTCGATGCTGTGAGGGGCCAGGCGTGAGTGCCATGCACGTGCGGCCCTCCGCAAAGTTGCGGGGAAGGCCTTGCATAGGAGGGCGTCTGGGGCACCCTGGATTTGCATCATAGTCTTGTAACTTTCGAGGTGGTCGAGGGGGTCGGTTGTACCATTGTACGGGTCCACCTGAGGGAAGCGGAACCTGGAGGGAACCGGTTCCTCCAGTATGCGGCGAGTGTAGGGAGGACGAGTGTCGAACTCTTCCTCCGGCTGACGGTTGATCTTCTTGGCGAGCTCGTCTAGTTGCCTGTTGTACTCCTCCAGGCGTTCCTCGCCTGGCGGTTGATCGTTGGGGCCCTCCGGGGTGGCTCGGAGGAAGAAGAAGAAGAGGAGGCGGACGGAGATGGAGATGGAAGTAGGGACTTCCGCCTAGGTTCCTCGTGATAATGCGGCTTGGGAAAAAATTTGTTGGGGCCGCGGTCAGAGGACCGTGGCCGCTTGGAGGGCTCGCGTCGAGGCTTCCTGGGGGAAGCTTGATGTCGGCTGGTCTCTCGCCGATAGGCCTCCCATCGGGGGGAGCCTCCCCTCACCGACTGCTGACTGACGGGGGAGCAGTTGATGCTGGGTGGCCATGGACTGTGGTTGCTGGAGGCCGTGGATCATGGCGGTGAGATTCTGGACTTGTCGGGAAAGAGTTGCCAGCCGCTCCGCTGTTTGGACAGCGGCGTCCAGCGGCGAGCAAGCCACCGGAGGGTCGGCAGTAGGGGGATTGGCCTTCTGCTGTCCAGTTGCGGGGGAAGGCCCGCTGGGCAGCTGATGGAGGCGTCCTGAGCTCGGGTCACCACTATGGCTTCTGAAAGAAGAGGGGGGACGAAAGATGTAGCTCGGGGAGGACGTTCGCTGCTTTTTCTTATGCCCCCCTATCTGGCGCGCCAATCTGATGACGCTGGATCACCTCTCCTGGACGTCGGGAATGGAGGCGCTCCTCGAATCCTCGCCTCACCGGGTTGCCTGCAAGGAAGTCCCGGGGCCGGAGGGGGCTCCGGCGGGACCCTCTGACGGCCAAGTTAGTGACTGAGGTCACAGCTGAAGAAGGCTCGAGTGAGCCCTGTTTTGGGTGGAGAAGAGGGGTCTCAGAGAGGAGGAATCCCTTTTTGAGTTTAGATGGCGATTTTGGGGGTTATCGCGCGTACTGTTTGGTGAGTGGATTTACCCTTTTATAGGGGTTGACACTGGCATAACCACGTGGGTGGCGTGAAGTCAGTCTGCAGCCCTTGCGTGAATCTGGCTGGTTGGTGGGTCACGTCCCATCAGCAGCGGGGCTGTCGGGCGGTGCGCGTCTGGCGTTGTCGGGCGGCGCACGTCGGACGAGCGCGCGTCAGAGGAATGGATTCCTTGAACCGCTGGGGCTGATCTGGCGGGAACTGGGAGGTCCCGTCTTGTCAGGGCCGAGCTGGGTCGACCCGAGATGGCTGGGGGCCTATCCCGCCGGCAGGCAGTGCTGGGGGGTGGAGCCGAATCGGCGGACTTGGAGACGCTGGGGCCGAGTCGGGCCGGCCAAGGATGGCCGCCTAGCGTGGAGACGCCGGGGCCTGCTGGCTTGGAGAGGCGGTGGCCGGCCAATGTGCCGGGGCCGGCTAGCTTGGAGACGCCGGGGCCGAGTCGGGCCTAGCTTGGAGATGCCGGGGCCGAGTCGGGCCTGCAAGGGATGGCCTTGGCCGACTCGGCGGACTGGAGATGCCGAGGCCGAGTCGGGCCTGCCAGGGACGGCCTTGGCCGACTCGCGGGATTGGAGGCGTCGGGGCCGAGTCGGGCCGGCCTGGATGGCCTTGGCCGACTCGGGGGCTGGAGACGCCGGGGCCGAGTCGGGCCGCCTGGGATGGCCTTGGCCGACTCGGCGGGAGAGCCGGGGCCGAGTCGGGCCGCCTGGGATGGCCTTGGCCGACTCGGCGGACTGGAGATGCCGGGGCCGAGTCGGCCTGCCAGGGATGGCCTTGGCCGACTCGGCGGGACTGGAGGCGCCGGGGCCGACGGTTAGCCTGGAGAAGTAGGGCCGCCTGGCGTGGAGACGCCGGGGCCGGCTAGCTTGGAGGCGCCGTGGCCGGCCAGCAATGTGCCGGGGCCGGCCAACTTGGAGAGGTCGTGGCCGAGTCGCCTGGAGAAGTAGGGGCCGCCTGGCGTGGAGACGCCGGGGCCGGCTAGCTTGGAGGCACCGTGGCCGGCCAGCAATGTGCCGGGGCCGGCCAACTTGGAGAGGCCATGGCCGAGTCGCCTGGAGAAGTAGGGGCCGTCTGGCGTGGAGACGCCAGGGCCGGCTAGGTTGGAGGCGCCGTGGCCGGCCAGCAATGTGCCGGGGCCGGCCAACTTGGAGAGGCCGTGGCCTAGTCGCCTAGAGAAGTAGGGCCGTCTGGCGTGGAGACGCCGGGGCCGGCCAGCTTGGTGACGCCGTGGCCGGCCAGCAATGTGCCGTGGCCGGCCAACTTGGGGAGGCCGGCCTTTGGCGGGCGTCGGCCTTTGATGTGCCGGAGTTGACGCTGAGTCCGTCGCTGGAGTTAGAGTTTGGGCCTTTGGGGCCATCGC
>UESW01003471.1:0-60531 GCA_900491605.1 Calamus simplicifolius
GCCTTGCGGCCCGACACAAACTCAAGCCCTCCCTTTAGCCATGAACCTGTGCATCGGTCCTTGCTAGCACGCCAAGGATCGTAGCCGTGGCTCGCCCTTGCATGGTAGGGTCCTTAGTTGCCTAAAAAAAATTTGGTACTTATAAATGATTTAATTGGTTGTTATTAACCTTAGTTGTGCCAAGAAATAATTTAGTTATATATTTAATACTAATATAGTTTTATTTTTTGGTTTCATTTAATGATTTACCAGACTTTGTATAAGTCGGTCAAAAATGAGCGGGACTCGCTCATGGATGTATGCAAGGATAAAAGATGGCTTGCTGAATCCAGATTTTCTGAATGGATTGGAAGAATTTATCGCATTTGCATGTAGCCAACCTGAATGGATGGATGGGCCTAGGATTAGGTGCCCATGCAACTTCCACAGGTGTCAGAATAAAGCCTACAGAGATGTGGAAACTGTTAAGGTGCATTTGTGTAAGAAGGGTTTTGTTCCTGATTACTATGTTTGGTACTGTCATGGTGAACCAGAGGATATTCCAGCAGCTGTTATAGGCCAACAAGAGTCAATTCCCGTAGATGAACCATTTGTGAATTTAAACACATATGAACAAATGGTGATGAATGCATCGGGTAATGACTTCAATCAGAATACATTTATGGAAGAACCAAATCCAGAAGCACAACAATTTTACGATATGTTGCGTGCTGCAAATCAAGAATTGTATCCTGGGTGTGAGGGTCATTCCCAGTTCTCTACAGCTGCTCGAATGTTGAATATTAAGGCAGAACATCGATTATCAGAAAAGGCGTTCAATTCTGTAGCTGAGTTAATCAAAGAAATTCTGCCAAATGATAATGTTGCCGCAGACAGTTTTTACGCAACAAAGAAGTTGTTGCGTGGGCTTGGGCTCCCAGTTAATAAGATCGATTGTTGCTTGAACAATTGTATGATATTTTGGGGTGAAGACTCAGAGCTGAGATGGTGTAAGATTTGTGGGCAATCGAGGTTCAAAAACACCGAAGGAGGAGCCGGTACAAGTAGGAGGAAAAGTGTGCCTTACAAGAGGATGCATTACTTTCCTCTTACCCCACGCCTGCAGAGATTATACAGATCTGAGGCAACAGCTGCTGATATGAGATGGCATGCCGAACATGAATCTAAAGAGGATGAAATGCGGCATCCATCAGATTCAAAGGCTTGGAAGCATTTCAATGAAAATCATCCTGATTTCGCTGAAGATATAAGGAATGTGAGATTAGGTCTTTGTACCGATGGCTTCCAACCATTTGGTCAAGCGGGGCAACAGTATTCATGTTGGCCTGTGATACTGACTGTATATAACCTTCCTCCGTGGAAGTGCATGAAAGATACTGCAATGTTTTTAACCGTTTTGGTTCCAGGACCATCAAATCCAAAGGAAAAGATTGATGTCTTTCTGCAACCGTTGGTGGCCGAATTGAAAATGTTGTGGGAAACAGGAGTGGTAGCCTACGACATTTCTATGAAACAAAATTTCTTAATGAGAGCTGCTTTGATGTGGACAATAAGTGATTTTCCGGCATATGCAATGTTGTCTGGTTGGAGCACTGCTGGACGTCTGGCATGCCCTCATTGCATGTATGATTCGGATGCATTTACATTGCAGAAGAGTGGTAAGCAGTCATGGTTTGATAACCATAGGAAGTTCTTGCCCCCAAATCATCCTTACAGGCGTAACTTGATCGCCTTCCGGAAGAACAAAGCAGTCACAAAATTTGCCGAACCGGTTAGGTCCGGCACGGATCTATTTGATTCTATAGAGCATTTGGGGTTGATGTATGCATGGGAACCGGATGCAGATAGAATAAATAGCCGTATATGTAAAGAACATAACTGGAAGAAGCGAAGTATTTTGGGATTTGCCTTATTGGAGCACAAATCTCATCCGGCACAACTTGGATGTTATGCATATCGAGAAAAATTTCTTTGATAACATATTTAACACGGTGCTAAACATCCCGGGAAAAACAAAAGATACTGCAAAGTCAAGAGAAGAACTTAATCAGTACTGCAGAAGAGGTGATTTGAGAAGGAGTGCCGATGGGACCTATCCTAAAGCATGTTACACTCTTGACAGAAATTCACGAGAAGTTTTATGTAACTGGCTAAGAGGGTTAAAATTTCCAGATGGTTATGCCTCAAATATCGGTAGGTGTGTGGACATGCATAAGCTCAAGTTGTTCGGCATGAAGAGCCACGACTGCCATGTTTTCATGCAACGATTATTACCTATAGCTTTTCGTGAGTTGCTTCCGCAACATGTCTGGAAGGCAATTACGGAGCTCAGCTTATTCTTCAAGGAGTTATCTGCCGCAGTCATTACTTCTGCATCCATGGCAAGGCTTGAGGAGGAAATTCCAATTATTTTATGCAAGCTTGAGCGAATATTTCCTCCCAGTTTTTTTGACTCAATGGAGCATTTACCGGTTCACTTGCCATACGAAGCGAGCATAGCTGGTCCCGTGCAGTATCGCTGGATGTATCCTTTCGAGAGGTAAATATATACATCATTAAGATATGTTGACATTTCAAATATTATTTCATTGCTTGAAAAATTCGTTAATTTTTTGTTGCAACTTTACATATAGGTATCTTAAGAAGTTAAAAAATAATGTGCGTAATAAGGCAAGGGTTGAAGGTTCTATATGCAATGCACACTTGGTCGAAGAAGTTTCAGCTTTTGCCTCACATTACTTTGAGGGTCACGTCCACACGAGGAGCCGAAATCATGGTCGTAACGATGACGTATGTGTGGACGAAGCAGAAGCTAATGACGGTAGAATATCAATTTTTAAAGCTATCGGCCGTTCATTTGGTGGGCAGAAGTCAAGAAATCTTAGCGATATGGAGTATAATGCAGCACATTATTACATCCTAATGAACTGTCGAGAAGTCGATCCATATATTGAGTAAGTGTATACTTCAATGCTAAATTGAAAATTTAAATTTATATAATAATATACCATAATATTTAATTTCTAACAGTAGTTTTCATCCTTTTCATCCCATAAGGATGTTTTGTGATAGACAACGACAGATGAATCCCGACATCAGTCAAGTTGCAATTGGGCAGAAATTAGAAACGGAGTTTGCTTACTGGTTTTATGAATTTGTGAGTAGTATCACTCAATCAATTTCGATAATGGCTATTATTTTTTGAATTGGATGTCAATAGCTTATTAATTTATAGGTCAACGGTCCATGGTCGACAACCGACAATATTTTCATTAAATGTCTATCGCAATGGCCATTGAAGACCGTAACAACCTCTACTGGCTATTTTGTAAATGGGTACAAATTTCAGATTGAACGATTAGCAGCTTCAAGAGGCACGCAGAACTGGGGCGTGTGTGTAAAAGGAGAAAGTGTTGGAGCAAATATGCAGGATTATTATGGAAAGTTAGTAGAGGTGGTTGAAGTTGAATATCCCGGTTGGCCTATGAAACGAACCGTATTGTTTCGTTGTGATTGGTTCGATCCGATAGTTCCTGTGGGCAAAAGGGTTCATAACGACTATAATTTGGTTGAAGTGAACCATCGACGAAGATTGCAGAAATATGACCCATTCATCCTTGCATCCCAAGCTCAGCAAGTCTTTTACTGCGGATATCCAAGTTTGCGCAACGACAAGCGAGATTGGTGGGCCGTTTCTAAAATCGTCCCACGTTCAACAATCGTATTAGAGGAGAGTTCATCAAGTCAATCAACCGAGTGCCCTGCATTTCAAGAGGATGAGATGGAAATGCATGCAATTGAGGACGACACAAGGGCTCCTGAAACATCACTTAGAGATCCAAGTGGTGATGTCCAAGAAATTGCGGATGCAAATGTTCGGTTTCCTTCCGATGATAATGAAACTGATTCGCAATCCGATACGGCATCGGATGTTGAACCAACATTTCACGAAACAAATGACACCGATTAAACATAAAGGTTTTTTAAAATTTAACTTTTTTTTATAAGTGTTAAATTCTTACATAGTCAATCATTAATCGTAATTTAATTGTGTGAATCTTTAGTATTTTCAGTATGAGGGGCAGAGGTAGATCTACCGACGATAGTTTGGGTGAGCAGAGACGTAGTTTGGATCCTGCGACATCAGATCACATGAGCGTCGGAGATGGAGAGTTTGGATCTCCAGCAGAGGCGCAGCCTTCGATCTCTGCACCAGTATTACCATCCAGCCGATCGGCACAGACCTCCGAGAGTTCTTCCACCATCGGCCGCACTGTACTTAGACTTGATGCTCAGGGGATGTAAGTATATACTAATTAAAAATATTTTATTTATGTTTTTAAGTCATTTACTTATAAACTTGCATTTTTTTAACAGATTCATTGAGCAGCATCATGTCTCCAGCCACATCAGCGCCGTTTTTCAGAGGCGTGCAGATCCCAGTGGCTACGATTGGCGCCACGTATCGCCAGCCACGAGGGAGTTTTATTTTTCTGAGTTTCAGGTAAACTTATTAAATACAATTTATCAGTGATATATAATTCTTTAAAGTTAATAAATTCAGAAACTAACTGTTTATTTTAATGCAGAAAAAGTTTACGTGGGATCCTGCCACCCATGATGCCATTAGGGCAGCATGGGAGGCTCTGACGCGACGCCGATACTCCGACATGCTTCATCGTTGGAGGTCATCGGGTCAGCGTCCTGCGCACGTGCCAGAGGGTATTTGGCACGAGTGGCAGCAGGCCTGGGAGTCGATGGCTGGCGCAGGAGGTCCGCATCAGCCAGCACGAACCGCCGATCTGAGAAGGGCGGTCCTGGCACGGGTCTCTCCCGTCATACTTCGGGCTCCATTTCGATTCAGGAGCACAGACGGCGTATGGTAAGAAAACATAAATATTTTAATTACTATTTTAGTTATTTACAAATATTTGTATTAATATCATTTTTTTTATTGTTATAGACTGAGCAGGAGGGCGGAGATCCTGGTGAGTTTCGTCTATTCAGGGCGACACACACCAGGAGGGACGGCTCCTGGGTCGACACGCGATCACGGGAGGTTGCGGTAAGAAATTAGATTTATGTAGTATCTGTTTAATTTCTAAAATTTTATTTCGAGAAATTTATTAACTCATTTATTGTTGATTTCATAATTTCAAGACACGAGTCGAGGAGCTTCGCTCCCAGGCATCGCAGGTCGACTCTACTGATGGGGAGACGCCCGTCGAACTCTCAGCAGAGGAGAGTCGACGTGTGTTTTTGGAGGCTGTTGGTGCCCAGCCACGAGACCGCAGGGTCTATGGTATGGGCACTAGAGCTTCTACATTTTTTCCCCATCAGGCCTCCAGCTCGCGAGTTCCTGCTGATCTTCCTCCCGAGCGTTTACAGGAGCTTCGCAGATCTATTGCAGAGGAGATTCGCCAGGAGGTCGAGCAGGATTTTGAGGATCGTATGCGAGGCCGGGATCAGGAGGTTGCAGACATGCGAGATGAGATGCATTATTTGCGGGATATGGTTAGCCGCTTGTCGCAGAGTCTTCAGCCTCCACAGCCTCCACGTGATCGTTCAGATTCTTGATGTATTTTTTTTCTTTTTTTATGTTGTAAAAACTTCAAAATTTTAATATATAAATTATTTTTTGAAATATATTATTGTTTGGATTGAGTGAAAAATGTTTGTATCAATATTTAGATTTAGCGAAATTGAATTAACCGTTTTAATTTTTAATCATTTAAATATTTTTAAAAACAAAATTTGCGACGCATTAGCGACTGATATTGGATCGCTAATATTTTTAAAATATTATTATTAAATATTACGATGCAATGACCTGGCATCGCAATAATTTAAAAATAAATTTAATAGCGACGCATTAGCGACTAAATTGAGTCGCTATTTTATCTTAAAATTATTTTAAAATATTGCGACGCAATTACCTTGCATCGCAATATTTTAAAATAATTTTTATTTGCGACGCATTAGCGACTCAAATTGCGTCGCTATTATACAAAATTATTATTATTAAATATTGCGACGCATCTGGATGAGTCGCAATTTGCGACCCAATTTAGTGCATCGCAATATTTAATAATAATTTTTTTAAAAAATTAATTTTAAATATTGCGACGCAATTATTGCATCGCAATATTTAATAATAATTTTTTTTAACTAAATTTATTTTAAATTTAGCGACGCATTTGCATGCGTCGCAATATTGCGACGCAATGTGGTGTCGCAAGAGCGTCGCAGAGAGTCGCAATATTGCGACGCAATTGCGACAAAAGGGTATTGCGACGGACAGTTGAGCGACGCCCTCATTGCGTCGCTATTGCATCGCAATATCATGTTTAGCGACGCAATTACGATGCATTTGGGCGTCGCAATATTTAAAATCTCTTGTAGTGTTAGTTGCTAATAATGCTAATATAAATGAGATTGGTTGGTTGTGGTATCGAAGATTAGGTCATGCAAGCACACACCTTATTTCAAAATTAATTAGAATGGATTTAGTAAAAGGACTTCCACAATTAGATTTTGAAAATAATAAAATTTGTGATGCATGTCAATTTGGAAAACAAACTAGAAATTCTTTCAAAACTAAAAATATTGTTTCCACTTCTAGGCCACTTGAACTACTTCACATGGATCTTTTGGACCTACTAGAACCACAAGTCTAGGAGGAAAGAAATATGGTCTTGTGATTGTAGATGATTATTCTAGATACACTTGGGTATTGTTTTTAGCTCATAAGGATGAGACCTTTCCACTATTTTTGAAATTCTTCAAGAAGGTCACAAATGAGAAAAAACACCATAGTGTCTCTAAGAAGTGATCATGGCACCGAATTTGAAAATCATTTATTTGCATAGAAAATGGCATCCATCATAATTTTTCTGCACCTAGAACTCCGCAACAAAATGGTGTAGTTGAAAGAAAAAATAGAACCCTAGAAGACATGGCCCGTACCATGCTATGTGAAAGCAACTTACCAAAATACTTTTGGGCAGAAGCTATAAACACGGCATGCTACATTCTTAATAGAGCTTTAATTAGGCCAATCATTAAGAAAACACCTTATGAACTATGGAATAATAGAAAACCAAACATAAGTTATTTTCATGCATTTGGTTGTAAGTGTTTCATTCATAATAATGGCAAAGATAATCTAGGAAAATTTGATGCAAAATCTGATGAAGGCATATTCTTAGGATATTCAACATCTAGTAAAGCCTATAGAGTATTTAACAAGAGAAACTTAATAGTAGAAGAATCTATTCATGTAATTTTTGATGAATCTTTAGCATCAAGTTCTAAAAAGATTGATGATGAGGAAGATACAAACATTCTAGAAAGAGACATTAAAAAATTAAATATAGATGTATCTTCAGATCATGAACAAGAAGCTAAAGATAATGATTCTCCTAGTGTTGATGTGTTGATGCAAATCGTAATGATATAGATCTACCTAGAGATTGGAGATATGCCTATGGTCATCCAAGAGAATTAATTATAGGTGATCCATCTCAAGGAGTAAGAACTAGATCATCAATGAGAAACATCAATAATCATCTTGCATTTGTATCTCAAATTGAACCTAAAACTATTGAAGAAGCTGAAAAAGATAATAACTGGATGTTAGCCATGCAAGAAGAATTAAATCAATTTACTAGAAATAATGTTTGGACATTAGTGGATAGACCTAAAGATCATTCTGTAATAGGATCAAAATGGGTATTTAGAAATAAATTAGACGAAAATGGCATAGTAATTAGAAACAAAGCTAGATTAGTTGCAAAAGGATATAATCAAGAAGAAGGAATTGATTTTGATGAAACTTTTGCACCTGTAGCTAGACTTGAAGCAATTAGATTATTACTTGCATTTGCATGTCATATGCATCAATTTATTTCAAATGGATGTTAAAAGTGCATTTTTAAATGGATTTATAAATGAAGAAGTTTTTGTTGAACAACCACCGGTTTGAAGATCATGAATTTTCAAATCATGTTTTTAAATTACACAAAGCACTATACGGTTTGAAACAAGCACCTAGGGCTTGGTATGAAGATTAAGTAAATTTTGATTGAAAATGATTTTGTAAGAGGAAATGTTGATAAAACACTATTTTTGAAAACAAAAGATAAAGATTTATTAGTAGTACAAATATATGTTGATGATATTGTTTTCGGTGCTACTAACAATTTGTTATGTCAAGAATTTGCTAAGTTAATGCAGGGTGAGTTTGAAATGAGTATGATGGGAGAACTCAACTTCTTCCTAGGACTTCAAATCAAACAAAGCAAAGATGGAATCTTCATCAATCAAGCCAAATACACAAAAGAACTGCTCAAGAAATTTGGAATGGAGTCAATCAAACCACTTGGGACACCTATGAGTCCTTCGTGCAAATTGGACAAAGATGAAGATGGTAAGAAAGTAGATCAAAAACATTACAGAGGTATGATTGGATCTCTTCTTTACTTAACAGCTAGTAGACCAGATATTATGTTTGCAGTATGTTTATGTGCTAGATTTCAATCTGAACCTAAAGAATCTCACTTAATTGCTGTAAAAAGAATTTTAAGATATTTAAGTGGAACTAAAAATGTAGGTTTATGGTACTCTAGAGACTCAACATTAAATTTAATTGCATATTCTGATTCTGACTATGCTGGATGTAAATTGGATAGAAAAAGCACAAGTGGTGCATGTCAATTCTTAGGATGTAACTTAATCTCTTGGTTTAGCAAAAAGCAAAATTCGGTTGCATTATCTACTTGAAGCAGAATATGTTGCAGCTGGAAGTTGCTGTGCTCAAATCCTTTGGATTAAGAGACAACTTGAAGATTATGGCATAACCCTTGATAAAACACCAATTAGATGTGATAACACGAGTGCAATAAATCTAACTAAAAATCCAATTCAACATTCAAGAACAAAACACATTGAAATTAGATATCATTTCATAAGAGAACATGTAGCTAATAATGAAATTTGTCTTGAATATGTTAATACAGAGGAACAATTAGCTGACATATTTACAAAACCTTTGAGTGAAGAGAGATTTTGTTATCTTAGAGGTGAATTAGGGATATGTGACCCTATGGATTGATTTTGATACATTAAGGAATGAGAATCTAGATTTCTATCAATTTCTTGATATTCTCTTCACAATTTTAAGGACAAATTATCTAGTCATTTGAGCTATTTGATCCTTAATACTCCAAAATTTTATCAAAATTTTATAAAATTTATTTTGATGAGTTTCAGTCATTTGAATTTCATATATTTTTTGCTGAAACTGTCTTTGGAGTCGACACCTCAGAATGAGGAGTCGACACCTCTGACTGTGTCGCTCTCGGTCCCTGACCTTGGAGCCGACACCTGTGAATTCGGAGCCGACTCCAGTTCGAGCGCTGACTGTGTTAGCGACTTGGAGTCGACACCCGACTTTGCGGGAGTCGACACCTGGGAATCAAAAATTGATTTATTAGGGCAGAGTCGACACCTCGTCATTTCATTACTTTCTCAAATCCTAACCAAACTCTTCCAAAATTCTTCCAAAACTTCCCCATCTCTAATTCCATCCAAATCGAACCTTTCCAAAGATCAAATGGCACCCAAAAGGAGAGAATCAGTGGTTGGAGCGCCGGTGACTACGGGAAAGCGGTCCGCCGTCGTCCCGTCGTGAGCCGACTCCAAGCAACGATTCGTCCACGGATTCTGACAACCCCAACACATCTTCCACAAGGTAGATACCTTAGCCGGTAGAGTCATCACAATGGGAGAAAAGTCGATTTTGACCTATTTGAATCCGAGGGTTTTTTAATCGGGAGACAATTGAAGGAAATGGGCTGGGATAAGCTATGCTCTCTTGATGTTCCTACCTATCCAGCCTTAGTAAAAGAATTCTATTTCAATTTGGCTAGAGGGGATGGAGGTTTAGTAAGCATTGTTAGAGGGAAAAGGATTCATCTCACCTTTCAAAAGCTTGGAAACCTCCTTAGCATCCCAATCACTGGTTTAGCAGCTGACATGCACAGTGATAGGTCAGCAGCTCTTTCAAGGATGTAGGAAGGGATGTAACTGAGTTTGAAGAAATTAGAGCCAATCAACTACCCCTAGAATTGAGATTATTACACAATATATGCAGTAGAATTTTGTTTCCAAAGACTGGTCGGTTTGAGTATGTCTCGGAGCGAGACATTGTGGTTATGGACAGTGTTCTAACTGGGCAGCCGATCAATCTGGCAGCAATGATGATTTTTTATATGGCAGAAGCTGGAGGGAAGAGGAGATCATCCCTACCGTATGGAATGGTACTACTATGGTTTTCAGGAGCCAAGGGGTTGAAATTCAAGTGAATGAACCTTCCAAGAACCTGAGGCACACAGATTACTATAGTTTGGCAACATTGCATCGGATGGGTTTTGTTAAGGTGAATGGACAGTGGGATAGGAAAGGACACCTAGATGAAAGAGCCCCTATGCCGAGAGTTTCTGAGCCTTGCGAGGCTGGACCATCATTTAGGGTTCCTTCTCCACAGCCTAGGAGTCCCATTTCTGCTCCTGTTCCTGCTCCTGCACCTGCATAAGTTTATGATCAACCATCCACTTCTTCGACTGGATTCTCAGACCTTCAAATGGAGCAATTAAAAATTTTGTTTGCAGCTCAAAAGGATGAGTTTGACAGTAAATTCATGAATTTAAAAGAATCACTTTACTCCCTTGATGATCGGATTGCAAAGATTGAATCAACTCTCAACTCCTCCGTAGAATCTTTAGTGGTGATTTGAAGAACATCTTTGAAGAGCTTAAAGAGATTTGTGGAGATGGTGAAACTTATTCAAAGTGCAACGCCGAGCTTCAAGACAAAATCTTAACAGCTTGCACATTTGTTGATGAGAGACTAAAAGATTATGTTAGACTTCAATGTGATGGAATAAAAAATATATAGACCATTTAACAAGAATAGTGAGAAAGAACTTTTGATGTAATGTATGTTTTGATGTAATGAAGTTTTTGTAATGAAGTTAATGTAATGAAGTTTAAAGGGGAGAGAATTATGTAATACTTGACTATATGTTGATGTAGTGAAGTTTATGTTGATGAATGAAAAGTTTTTTATGTAATATTTGACTTTTGTTGAAATAAAATTATCCTTTGATTATTTTTTGATACAATTATCTTTTGATGCAGTAAAATATTCTTTACCTTTTTGTTGATTACAAAAAAGGGGGAGAGAATTAGGATTGTATATGCATTAAGAGGGAGAAAATTATATGGAAAGAATTATAGTTGTTAATTGCATTAAAGGGGAGAATGTTAATTAATTGGTTAATATGAAAAATTGAGTTATTTAATTGATTTATATGAAACATAATGGAGTTAATTGATTAATATGATATTGAGTTATTATGTGGATTAATAATCAAATTGATTTGTCTATGCACAAAGAAATCTTAAGTACCAAATGTGTAAAGTAAGAGGAAGAATAATTTGAACTTCATAGGGGAAGCTACCTTATTCAGGGGGAGCTTACTCGTAAAGATCACTTCCTTGATAAATTTTTTTTATTTAAGAATTCTATGCATATACTCAATGTTTTTATAATCATCAAAAAGGGGGAGATTGTTGATCCATTTATTGATTTTGATGATTAATAAAGGAATTGAGTATATTTATTTGATTACTAATGGATTTTATAAGTGTTTCAGGACTTAAATTTATTTGATCAATTTAAAGGAATTAAGAAATAAATTTTGAATCAAATACAAATCAGAGATTTCAAAGTTTCAGAGCTTGGAGTCGACACCTAGAATATCAGGAGCCGACCCTATGGCCATTCAATTTTAATCTAATTTTTGATACGGTTCGGAGCCGACACCTAGAGTTTCGGAGCCGACACCTAAAGTTTCGGAGTCGACACTTACAATGTCTGGAGCTGACTCCGATGTGGGGATAGAACGTTGATTTTTTGAGCATCCTGGAGCCGACACCTACAGTATTCAGGAGCCGACACCTGACGACGGCGAGCTGACACTTACTTTTGCGGAGCCGACTCCACGACGAACTCAGATTTTACTATTTATGGAAAAACGATCTGGAGCCGACACCTGAAAAGCTGGAGCCGACTCCAACCCACCTGAATGAAAAATTAAAAATGCCAGATCAGCTCTAACGGTAATATTTTTGATTTCTGACATCTAACGGCTATTTTTTATGAATGGAAAATCCTTCCAGGTACACTTCAACGGCTAGATTTCCACCCAAAAATGAATTAAAGGAAAATCTATAAAAAGGGGAAAAAACAACCATTTGAAAAGAAAATAGAAACGGATAGACAAAAATCAAAAATCAAAATCCGAGAAGTCTTGAGCCTTATATCCAAAGAGGAGCTTTTAAATTCAAATCCTTCCACTCCACAAAGCTCAAAGAAGAATCCAAGCCATTCAAATAGTGAAAAAATCGGAGGATTCTCAACTAGAAGAAAAAGATCAACTTTTCAATCTTCTCAACTGCATCTACTGTGAGGAATCGGAGCTGAGGCTTGATTCAACCCAGCAAGGAGAAGAGGAAAAGAAGAAAAGAAGAAAAGCTCAAAGCCAAACAACTTCAAACCAGGCTTTTCTAAACCTATTTACTTATCTTTGAATATTTGCTCATTGAGGAGCTGTGAAACTTTGTAAAACATTCTTATATTTGTTTGTGCCTAGTTCAATCGAAGGGGATTGAACTAGTGGAGGTTGTTAACCTCGGGTCAAGCTAGTTTAGCTTGAGTTTAGGGTTGTGTGCTGGTGAGCCCGTAAAACCGGCTGGGTTCATTGTGATCCCGGGTAAAACAACAAGTTTGGGTTGTGAACTTGTAAAACAACTCGGCTGTAATCGAGGAGATTATAGTGTGGACCCAAGTAGGATCTTGGGAGTGGACGTAGGTGTTGGATACACCGAATCACTATAAAATCTGTGTTTGTCGTGCTTCCATTGTCTCTATCTCTATCTCTATTTTATTCATTGTGCTTTATATTTACACTGCATTTATTTTCATTCATCTTAAGCAAACAATTTTTTAAGAGGCTAAATTTTTTAAAGAACCCAATTCAACCCCCCCCCTTGGGTTGTCATCTGGGCCAACAGATCAGTATATAATTCATCTGTTCTTGTGTTAGATTTGCTCGGATCTTCAAAGGTGCTGCCTTCAGAAAGATGACCACCCTCTACAAGTATCCACACACGAACGAATACCAAAATAGTTTTTGAATGCTAGTTCAACAAGTCTATTTTTCACAAAAATGAACCATCGTTTCCAACTCTTGTTTATCTATTTTTAAGGCAAAGACACGACTCTTCAAATGCCTCAATAGACACGACCTTTCAAATGCCCCCATAGACATTAAAAACGTATATATCATATATATATATACAAGTATGTTATGGGTTTTTGGTTAACTAGTATTTTAATTAATATTTATTTAAAACTCCTTTTAAATAATGACAATTTAAATCCTAATCCTTACCAAATAAGGAATTTATATTTTTAACCAAAAACCTTTATAGATTATTTCCTTATCCAATAAGAAAATATAATAAATTAATTACTTGTCATAATTTAAATTTTCTCAAAATTAAACTCGAATCTAAATGATAACTAATTATTATTTATAATTTAAAATAATCTCATCATTTTAAATTACTATAGAGAGTAACAAACCGTAACCATTATTGTCCGTTCTTAGTGTGCGACCCTATAGGTTCAATTAACGTTGGCAGTAGGCCTAAATCACATTTTGATCCTACAAGTCATAAACGGCCTCTAGCAAGACATTATGACTACCCAAGTTAAATGAAAAGCTCACGTTCCGAGACAACCTTAAAGTAGCTAATGACATAATCCTTTTGCCACATGATATCTTGATAGAATATAAGGCATGAAAAAAGTTAACCTTATATCGCTCTATCTTTAATTTCTCAAAACCCAATTAGACTGACTAAACAAATGATATTGATCTCCATCAATTCATTTGAGCACGGCCATGCATTTCTCAGTCTCAATCATCGAGGGGCCCAGAGATATCTCTCTTATAATAAGAGGGACAAATTCCATCTTAATCACTCATATCTCACTACATGATTCGTATTATGTTCAAGCATAATCTTTATAATCATCCAGTTAAAGACAACGTTTGATTATGTCAAAACATAATATTCCTCATGTTGAGAACTATAGCAATCTCAGGTCTAAGGATTTAATGACACAACTACTAGAGATTAACTTATGACTTTGATCCATGTATTAATCTCAAGGTGGGTCTTGTCCAATATTTGTTCTCAACAAATACATATAAATTTGATTTGTATCTTATACACATATTCATCCCATGAATATCAATCAAATTTCATACTAATCTTAATTTATTGTTATTCCCACAACAATAACCGATTAGGGACATTTAGAATAATTAATAATATTATTCAAGGACATTATTATATAATAAACATGCAAATTATGATAATAGTAAATGCTCATAAATATTTAAAATACAATGTCCATACAATAGGCCTAGGGCACTATTACTAACAATCTTTAATAAATCCATGAGAAAAGGAGTTAGCTTTCTAGCTAACTAAATTTAAAACTTCATGGTGCCGCCCAAGGGAGAAGCTAGCTCTCCAGCTAGATCATTTCAAACTCCATTCGGCCAAGAGAAATCCTGCAAGAAAATAGTTAGCTTCAAGGGATAACAAGTTAACTAAAAAGAGAGGGAAAGTTAGCTTTCAAGCTAACTTAATATCAAGTCCATTCGGCCAGCCTGTTACAAGAAAGAATAGCTAGCTAACTAAGAGATCCAGCTAACTGATGGAAGGGACAAGCTAGCTCACAAGCCAACTTATTTTATGCATGGTTCGGCTAGGCTCATTGTCAGAGGGAAATAGCTAGCTAGCAAGTGGAGGAAGCTAGCTAACATAGTCATGCAATCAACCAAGGAATAATGGATCAATTAGCTATATTCAAGATAAGAGAAAACAAGCTTCCATGTAACAAATAAAATTTTGCTTGATAAGGCTCACCTGTACGACACTTGTACATCCCTGCAATAATTTTAATTTCCATAATAAACTTAGTCTTAATCGTTTTGTAATCATCAAAATCAATCTAGGGGCCAACAGTTTCTATCTGCCCTCAACCTCAACTTGTCGACTGTCGGCCACCACTGGACCAACATCAACTCTCCTATGCAAGCCCAAGTACCCAGCCCCCCTCCATCTACGGCACCATAAATAGCCTTCGATGTATCCAGGCTGCCCCCGCCCCAATTTCGTGTCCAGCAATCGCACCACACCACATCATGCAAGCTTGCTCGGCCCCTGTCTCTTTCTCAATCGATCGATCGCCTTCGGAAGGAAAAAAAAAAAGAGAATGAATGAAGTCAACGTCGGTGAACTGGAAAGCCCTGGACTCCCTCGTCCTAGATTTTGCCAAGTTCGAGCACCTTGTAGGAGATTCTTCTCCTCCGACTTCGCCCTCCTCTTCTTCTTCTTCTTATTGGTCGTGCCTTATTATCCATCAGATCCATCGGTGCATCGAGACAGGGGACATAGATGCAGCCATCGATCAGTTGCGGCTCCACATTCCAATGATCCTCGATGACCATCGAATCCTCTTCTGGTTGCAGAAGCAGGCAATTTTGGTTTTGGTTCTGAATATTTTATCTTTTTTCTCTATTATTTCAATTCTGATTAATTGCTATTATATTTTTCATTTCTTTTAAAAATTTATCAAGCTTTTGAGGAGAGAGATGGAGAGAGATCAGGATTAATTTGGCCATTGAGTGCCTGCGGGTTGCTCTTGCTTTGTGCGCCTTGGATGCTTATCTGGTAACTAACGGCCTTCTGTTGCATTATTTTTGATGAAAATCAATTTTTTTCACTTAAAAGGAATTTTTTTCCCTAGTTTGTTTTAATTTTGAGAATTTTAGGGCTTAACAATGTGTGGGTGGGGTGTAGGGAAATGGGTGATGAATAGAATGTAGGGTTTTTAGTAGAAAATTATGTACGAATAGCGATGGTATTCTTTTCTAGGAAGCATTTTCAGATGTAGAGTGTTTGATTTGTTACAAACAATTATATTACTATTATAAATGAAGAAAAGGAATTCATGTAACTGGGGGAAGTAATTTTTAGTTGATTTGGTGGAGGACTGGGCCGTTGAGCTTTTGCCTTCTTTTTTTTTCTATCAATCTGAAACTCAACCCGAACCCAATTTTAGAAATAGGGCTAGGGTTGAGGTTTTACAAATAGGGCTAGAGTTAGGGTTAGGGTTGATATTTTACAAATAGGGTTCGGATTAGGGTTGAGGAGAACCCAACTTTCATGAGCCCGAGTTGCACCCCTAATTTTAGCTTCTAATCCTGGAAGGTTATAATCACTTTTTTGAGATGCTTTTCTTTCAACATTGGCAGCCTCAAATTGTGCCCTAAAATAAAGGGTGGAGAGAATAAGGTTATCCAAGAGATGTCTTGCGTTGATACATTCTTCTCCCGAACCAAAAAGTCCCAATAGGTCCAAAGAGCGAAGGGTTTAAACTTCTGAAACTCAAGTATCGTTTGGGTGCAACTGCAAGTACTCTGCAACACTAGTTATAACATAGCTTACATGGCACTGATGGCTAGGGTTGACTTGGCATAAGCATGCACTTAATCAGAGGGTTGTGTTAAAATTTTATGAAACAGAGTCTGTTTTTAGTCGGTGTTTCATGCTTACATGCCATTCATTAAAAACCTTTTCTTCATCTCTTGCTCTCTTTTTTGCTCACGTGTAATGATAGAAGGAATGATAATTTTAAGTCATAATGCAAAAATTTGCCTCCATCTGTTGAGGATATAAATTTTTCATCTTTTATAGAAATAAAAATGAGGATGAATTTATTTTGTTTATGACAAAGATGAAAATAAATATATCTCTATCCCTTCTCATTTTATTATCATGCCTTTGGTTCAGTACAGTATCCTTATATACTTTTTTTTATCTACAAAATTATCCTTATGATTTTTACTAAAATTCGTATATGTCATTATTAGAAGAGGATAGAGGTGGGATGGCAATGAAGGAAGAATAGAAATTTATCTTTTCTCATGAGCTAAGGATTAAAATAAAGAAAAAAGAATGTGATGAAGATAAAAATTATTTTTTCTAGCAAAGTTGGAGATATGGATTAGAATCCTTAGCCCCGGTCCATTTGCTCTACTTCGTACCCATTCAAAACAGAACCCCTTTGATCCCTTGTCATAGATAGCACCATCCGAGCCAAGGTTCTAAGATCTAGCTCATAAAGGAAAAGTTTTGTGCACCGGCTTTCGATGCACAAAGCACGCATCGAGCGTGCGGATTGATCGCGCGCCCTTGCCACCGCGCGTGCTATGGCACAATGGGTCATGGTGTGCGCTGCACGTGCAGTGGCATGGACGCGTGGTCAATCCGCGTGCCGGTGCACGCTTTGTGTACCGAAGGCTAGTGCACAAAGACTTTTCTTCTCATAAATTATCCTCTCCTTTAGTTTTGAAATGTTTTGGGCTTCAGCCTATGAACCTGGGTCGTGGCCTGGGCCTTGGTGCTATCAATGTAGCCAGCTTAATTTGGACCGAAAAAATATTTACTGCACCGTCTTTTGGTACAGCAAGCGCACATCGGTCATGCAGATTGATCGTTTGCATGTATCAATCTACATGCGATGCGCGATAAAATTTATTGAACCACCATATATACATCGATATGCGTAGATGATTAATTTATGCAATCAATATGCGTTTATCAATGTAGCAAGACCTTTTTTTTTTGGTACAGAGCAAGACTTTTCCTTTGACCGTTGGGCACCTTTTGGCGGCTGATGGAGCTATGCTTTTACCGTTATGTGGTACTCATGGCTTGTGGGGAGAACTTCGAGCCTTTTCCCACCTTGAGCATTTCACAGTGTTTTGAAAACTGGACCGAACCGGTCAGTCAAACTGATTCAACCAAAATTGGTCATCAGACCGGTCCAGTTTTATTGTTAAAGTTAATTTTTATATAACTCAATAAAAATCAGAAATACCTATTGAACCGGCTGAGTTTTGAAGAACCAGTTCAACCCTGGTTTTTAGACTTTTAGTTTTGACAAATGAAAAAACAAAAAGAATGTATGAGTGGTTAAGGGAGAAGACTTGTATTTAAGTGGTCATGGGTTTGAGTCCCATAGTTAGCATATTTTTGTAGTTTAATAAATGAAATTAGAATTATTTTTTAGATTTTTAATTTTTCATTTGGAATGATATTTATATTTTATTATTTTTATATTCTTAAATTAAAAATTAATTATGATATCATCTGGTTCGACCAAACTAATTTATCCGATCGAACTGATTGATCCATGATCCAAATATCAAGCCGTTCATTATCGATCCGATTTTCAAAACATTGGCATTTCAAAGGTGAAGGACGTCATTACATGATGGATTCCCGACCAGATCTCTCTTTCACTATCTTTTCTTCCCACTTTTGCAAAGTTGCCACTTTACTTCCCCTCAAGTTTACTCCTATAATTTGCTTTTAAAAAAAGAAAAAAGTTTACTGCGTACTGTAAGCTTTTCTAGAGCTAAAGAAGTGGCGGGCCCATAGTTGTCTCCATTGTAATCATGTTCACTAATGAAATATAGAAAAGACTTTGTACACCGCATCTGGTGCAGCAAATCTTATGTGAGATGCACCGTCTCTTTTTAGTGATCCATGTGCATCCTATATGACTTAACGCCATAGGATGGGATAGCAGGGATCATGATTATGAATTCGTAAGTGGTATACGGTCTCTGATAGGACGGGATAGGACAGCTTGCCTTTCAAAAAATATTAAGACATCTCAGTTGTAAAATTATGACACCGTAGTTGTAAAATTACGATACCCATTCAAAAACATTAAAACAACTTTATGACATCCCAATGAAAAAAAATTATGATACTCTAGTTGTAAAATTACGACACCATAATTATAAAATTACAACACCCGTTCATAAAGCCAAAAAAAAATTACAATACCCCAGTTGCAAATTTACGACACTGTATTTATAAAATTATGATACCCATTTAGAAAACGTATTTTTACACAAATTCCAAAAAAAAAAGCTGACTGAGTATTAACGCATGCCACATCAAAATTTAAGATGACACCTAGTTGTAAAATTACGACACCGTAGTTATAAAATTAAGACACCCATTAAGAAAGCCAAAAAAAATTCTGACATCCCAGTTGTAAATTTATGACACCGTAGTTATAAAATTATGACACCTATTCAGAAAACGTATCTATACACAAATTTCAAAAAAAAGCTGAATGAATATTAATAAAATGACACCCCAATTGTAAAATTATGACATCGTAGTTATAAAATTAAGACATCCATTTAGAAAGCCAAAAAAAAATTATGGCATCCCAGTTGTAAATTTACGACACCGTAGTTATAAAATTACGATACCCATTCACAAAACGTGCATTGCACCGCCTTGGTCTATACATAAATTCTAAAAAAAAGCTAAATAGTTATTAATGCATGTCACATCAAATTTAATATGGTATCCCTACTATCTTATTTTGTTCCATCGCATCAAGCCATGTAGGATTCATGTGGACCAATAAAAAGAAGCAGTGCAGTCCATGTAGGATTTGCTGCACCGAAGGCGGTGTACAAAGACTTTTCTATGAAACATTGTGATGCATCGAGAGTAATTGTACGACATGACTGGATCCAAAGCAATGCTTGGTACCTTTAGTTCACTATTGCATGGATTTAGTTAACTTCCCAAACTTAGGTTAAGTTATACTTTTTGATCCCCATACTTTCATTGAAAATATTTTTTGAACCCTAAATTTTTTTATAATTGTGATTCAGCTGCTCATATTTTAGTGATACAAGATAAGTTAATTAAAATTAATAAAATAGCTATCTTACCATTCTGATGCAAACACATAGACTAGTTAACAAGATGACATGTTAGTTATGTCATTAATTTTAATTGATTCTATATAACATGTAACAAGGCATAAAAATGAAATATTCTTAGAATAAAAAAAGTTAAACTATAATAATTGAAAGTTTGAGGACAAAAATAAATTTTAAATGAAAGTTTGAGGACTCAAAGTATATTTTTGCCCAATCAAGTTTTCAACGGTCATAATAAAACAATATTTGAAAAGTACATGCTTGTTTTATAGTATGCAAGTGCCATCAATCTACAGAAACTTTTCTATGTGATCTTGTTAGATTGTGCATGACATAGTTCTCTTATTAGCAGCTCATTATTTATATCCAACACATTGCTACCATCAATTAGAAATAGGCTAATGGTCTATCAACCCTAGGCCTATGGTCAATCGATCGATTGACCTTCTCATAGCTATAACTGTTAAATTTTTGGCTATACCATTTGAGCTACTAATTAGAAGTCTCAACGGCTAGGGTTTTTTGCCTCTTTATAATTTATAATTAGGGACCTTAACACAGGTTTTGGGCATGGATTAGTACTAGAACATCATTAGATTATCTTGAAAGAATTATTATTCTTGAGCCCTTAGTTACAAATCCTTCTCATCCAAATTTTGACCTTCATTGGTAAATATTCTTTTTTTGAGAGAATTTGTTTTATTCTTTCTTTTGCAAAAGAGAGTACTGGGTTTCTCCTTAGCCCATGAAAAGAAACGAGAAGAATGGGTTAATCCTTAGCCTAAAAAAAGGATTGTAAAAGTTTCTATTAAGCTTAATAAAAGAAATGCATAAGGGTTTGATCCTTATCTGATTAAGAGAATTTATGTGATGAAAATCTTACAAAGGATCTTGGATAGTCGATATAGGTAAGAGGTACCAAACTACTATAAATCTTTATGCTTTATTTATTGATAAGTACATAAATATTAGCCATAAAAGTATTAATTTATAGATTAAATTATTGTTACTCTTTTAAATTTAATATTTTTATCTAATATTTTTAGGAAAAGACCCTGCCAACTAGAAGAGCTCGATTTTAGGAATCCAACAGTATAAACAGCACTCAAATCGGACCTGAAATGGGCTCAAAATGAATTTTTCAAGATTTAACCCAGGAATTACATGAAATTTAAAGCAGTCGCGGATAAGAGGAAATCGTGTAATATTTTTAAGGCTGCGGTTTTGAACTTTGAAAGGAAAAATCTTATCTTCGGAGATAAGGCGAGTAGTTAACGCAGATTACACATGGAGTTGCGTCTTCCTTCCTTATAAAAGAACACCATCGGAGCCACTTGAGGAATCATCCAATAATCCTTTCACCCTGTTCTTCTCTTGGTTTCGCCCTACTCCTATTTCTGTTTCCTCCACTCCATAACCCAAATCTTCCCATCCGTTCTCCTTCCATCAGCCATCATACCTTTCATACTCAACCATCTTTCTATTTCAAGAAGTAGATCTATGGAAGCAAGATGCGGATTTACAAATCCATCATCTCAGGAAGTAAAAGTAGATTATATTTTTTATTTTTTTATGTAATCTTTTGGATTCTATAAAATAAAGTATTTATTTATGTTTACCTTTTATTGAATGTTCTTCAAACAAAAAATAATTTTTGACTGATCTATTCTTTAAAAGGGACGGGCTACGGGTACGGACCGTACTCTAATTAAGATAGATTCTATCTTAATTATTTTCACAATCAATCGTCTGCTTATTTAAATATTTAATTATATAAATTTATTTCAAGATAACTACTCAAAGTCCCTATGGATTTGACCCTTTACTCTAGCTACTCTACATAAGATTAGTGAAATTAAGGTGCTTAAATCGTTGCGTACGACACGCATCAGATTTTTGGTGCCATTGTCGGGGACTTAAGTGCAGTTTTTTTAATAAAAAAAGTATCTAAATTTTTAATAGTTATTACTCTTTTTATTACTTTTTTTTAGTTACCTTAATTGTTAGATTTTCTTGTTTTCTTTTGAACAAAAAAAAATTACTTCCTTCTGATCATAAATCCACTTTTAACCTAATCAACTTTTTCTTTTAATTAACATACCTTAAAGAACCAGAAAGAAAACCCTAAGACACTTTCCATAAAAAATAATTATTTTTTTAAAAAAAAATTATAATAATAAATAAATAAAAAATTATAATAAAAATTATTTTATTTCTACGCTTAGATTGACTTAGGTAAATTTATTTTCTGTAAAACTCAAAATTTTTCATTAACATTTTATAATTTATTAGGAAATTAAAAACTTAATCATAAAAATCTAAATAAATAAATAAATAAGAAATAATTAGATTAATTTTATTTAATAACTTCAAGAGCTTGACATCTGCCTGTTGCATAACATTTTCATAATTAATTTTAAGGGCACAAACCCCTAATCAAGATAAGATGGGGAGTTGATCACCCTTCTTTGGCCCATAAACCACATTCTTCATTTTGCATTAACCCAAGCCTTTAACTCTAAAATTAACTAGACGTCAGTCCCTAAGGAACTCGAGCTCAATAGGACAAGGCACCTGAAAGAGTTGAACCAGGTCGGATTGACTGACTAACTGGTGTCTAGAAAAGAAAAGCAAAGTGGTTATTTAATTGGTTTTATTGGCTTACCTAAGGCAAGCAACTGGGGGACCCCCACTGACCTTACCTTTAACTAACTAGTTGATTAGTTAGTTTTTGACATGGAGGGCTCCAAGGCGGTCTTGGAAGTTAGGAGCTATCTAGATTTAGGTTAAGCCTAGGGTAGAAAGTTCAATCTTTGTTAACTTGATTGTTAATAATTATTAAATCTTAATTAAATTAGTCTTCATTGCTCTTAGTTCTAGAAATCTTTTAGGATACTTCTTTTAGAATATTCTTCTTTCTCTTCTATTACATTAATTAAAAAAAATTGAATTACTATTTGCTTTAGAGTACACCAATAGGGTGTATGCTTCATCGCCGATCGTTACAACCTAACCTCATACCCCTAGATCCTGAAATAGAGAGAACCTTTAGAGTAAATAGACTTAGAATTATGGACCCTAATAACAAAAATGATCCACCACACAGTTAAAGGAGTATTTCACTCCTTCAAAGTATACCTACTCTTCCTACATTCAAGTGCCTCCAGTGGAGGCCACTCAGTATGAGATCAAGTCAAGTGTGATTCAAATGTTACCTTCATTTTATGGACTTAGCAAATGAGGATCCTTACAAACATCTAGATGAGTTTCTTGAGTTTTGTTCGATCATAAAAATTTAAAATTTTTCTGATGATGCTCTTAGACTTAAGTTGTTCCCATTTTTTCTCAAGGACAAATCTAAATATTGGTTAAATTCGTTAGATACTGTAACAATTTCAACCTGGAACCATCTTCAGAGAGTTTCTCAAGAAATACTTTCCTATAGGAAAAACTAATCAAATTAGAAAAGCCATAACAAGTTTTTTCCAGACAGATGAAGAGATGTTTCACGAGACATGGGAGAGATTAAAAAAATTGATTAGAAAATGTTCACATCATGCTATACCCAAATGGCAACTGGTCCAGTGCTTTTATGATGGTTTGACATAAAAGCACCAGCAAATGGTTAATGCTTCATGTGGTGGGATATTTATGTTGAAGAATGAACATGAAGCTTGGCAACTCTTTGAGACATTGAGTGAGAATTCATTACATCACATATCAGCTGCTCGTAGAGACTCTCCTATAGGACCAAAAAGAGGTGGAATATATGAAATAGGTTATTCTATAGATATCATACTAAGGTAAATGAATTATCCCAGAAACTTGACTGAATTCTATAAGTAAACACCTCTTCCTCATCTATTCAAAATCATGAGGTTTGTATAATTTGTTCAAGTCCTGACCCATTCTATAAGTGATTGTCTAGCCGTATACCAATTTTCTGAGCTTGTTCAGGAGCAAGCCCACCAAGCCCAAACCCAATGGCTCCTAAATTAGGAAATGATCCATATTCGAATACTTACAATCCTGACTGGCAAATCACCCAAATTTTTCTTGAAAACCCAATCTGTCATCAACCCAATATCAATTAAGCCTAACCATCAGGAGATCCAATTCAAAAACATGTCGTATTCCCAATATCCAAGCATCCCACAACCTCCACCAAGTAATCATGATCCTACTTTCAAAGATAAGGTGCTACAAATACTGAAGGAGCTAGAAATAAATACTAAACTCCTTCATTCCCATACCCAGTCTATCCCAAGCTAGAAACCTAGATAGGTCAGCTAGCAATAGCTTTTAATAGGAGGGAGGAGGGTAAACTACCCAGTCAGCCCATTAGTAATCCAAGAGGGCAATACATGGCTGAGAGCTTCACTAGTCCAGAAACTTCTCCTAAACATGCCAAATCTGTCATAACCCTTAGGAACGAAAAACTTTAAATCAGCATAAAGTAACTGAACAAGAAGAGCAACTCACGCCAGCCAAGTGAGAAAGAAAAATATTGAGAAAAAAGAAGAACCAATTGATTCAACACCCATACTTAAGGCTCAATTTACAAGTGCTTTAGAATATCCTCTATCTCTTGACAAGAAGAATATCAAGATGAATAAAATGTTAGAATTATTCAAACAAGTTCAAATTAATTTACCCCTTCTTGATGCAATTAAAAAGTCCCTGCTTATGCCAAATTCCTAAAGGATTATGCACTCAAAAGCGAAAATCTAAGGCACACATACCGAAGAAAGTCAACCTAACTGAGCAGGCTAGTTTAATCTTTTAGCAAGTTACTCCACCCAAATTTAAGGATCCTGGAACCCTAATTATATCATGTGTCATAGGAAACCTTACGATTAAGAAAGCATTGCTAGATTTAGGTGCAGGTGTTAACCTTCTCCCGAGTTCAGTGTATGACTTATTTGGATTTGAAGAATTGAAACCAATGACGGTAACCCTACAATTAGTTGACCGATCAATTAAGGTACCCCATGAAATATTGGAAGATGTGCTGGTTAAAGTGGATGAATTTTATTTTTCAGTAGACTTTCTAGTTTTAGATATGGAATCTGGTCACAACCCCAGTCAAATACCAATCATTCTAGGTAGACCTTTTCTAGCAATTGTTAATGCTTGTATAAACTGTAGAACTGGGGTCATGGATGTATCTTTTGGAAATAAAAAGCTGAAGTTGAATATTTTTAATGCATCTCAAGGACCACCTCTATACGATCATAATGAGATCAACATGCTAGAGGAAGTTATAGATGATAAACCCCTACTTTATTCGACTCAGATCCTTTACAGACATGTCTGACACATTTTGGAGTGAATGATTTTGATATTGATAGATATACTAAAGAAATAAATGCAATTTTAGAGCCATACAATTTTAGAACCATTTCCTCTGGACTACCAATTACCACACTCTAGTACACTGATGGTACCCTTCCTAGAAGCACCACCTTTCCTAGAGTTAAAGCCTCTCCCTGCTACTTTGAAATATTCATTTCTTGGACCCAATGATACCCTTCCGATAATCATTGCATTTGATTTAACTATCGATCAAGAAGACCAGCTTTTAGGAGTGCTCAAAGAATATAAGAATTGGATGGTCAATTGCCTATCTGAAAGGAATTGATCCCTCCATCTGCATGCATCATATTCATTGCGAGGAAAATGCCAAACCTTATAGAGACATGCAAGGAGACTTAATCCTAATATGAGGGAGGTTGTGAAGAAATTGGTAGTAAAATAACTAGATGCAGGGATTATCTACTCAATTTCTGATAGCAAATGGGTTAGTCCCATCCAAGTTGTACCTAAGAAATCAGGAATTACTGTGGTGAAGAATGAAAAAGGAGAATTGCTTCCAACTCGTACCACAACTGATTGGTGAGTTTGCATAGACTATAGAAAACTGAATAACGTTACTAGGAAATATCATTTTTCACTGCCTTTTATCGATCAAATCCTAGAAAGATTAGCTGGTCAGCAATTCTTTTGCTTTCGGATGGTTATTCAGGGTATAATCAAATATCAGTTTTTCCTGATGAACAAGAAAAAACCACCTTCACTTGTCCTTATGGAATGTTTGCTTTTAGACGCATGCCATTTGGACTTTGTAATGCACCTGCTATATTTCAGCGATGCATGATTAATTTTCTCAGACATTGGTAGATAAATTTTGGAAGTATTCATGGATGACTTTTCAGTATTTGGGACTACTTTTAAGGATTGCCTTAATAACCTAGCTCAAGTATTGAAACAATGTAAACAAACAAATTTGGTATTAAGTTAGAAAAAGAGTCATTTCATGGTCCAAGAGAAAATTATTTTAGGCCACATTGTTTCTAAGAAAGGGATTGAGGTAGATATGGCCAAAGTGGAAGTCATCTCAAAACTCCCACCTCCAACTTTAGTCTAAACAAATACAATCCTTTCTTGGTCACATTGGATTTTATAGGAGATTCATCAAAGACTTTAGCAAAATTTCTAGACCTTTGTGCAAATTGCTTACCAAAGAAACCCTTTTTGTTTTTGATGATAATTGTTTGAAATTCTTTAATACTCTTCGTACAGCTTTGACCATAGCACCAATTATCAAGCCCCCTGATTGGTCCTTTCCCTTTGAAATCATGTGTGATGCATTAGATTTTGTAATTGGTGCACTGTTAGGACAAAGAATCAAAAGGAGCCACATATGATTTATTATGCTAGCAAAATCCTTTCAGATGGTCAACTGAACTATACTACTACTAAAAAGGAGTTATTAGCTATTGTGTTTGCTCTAAAAAAATTTTGATCATATCTTTTAGGGTCTAAAGTTCTGTTTACTTTGATTACACAGCCCTTAAACACCTCTTATCAAAGAAAGATACTAAGCCATGATTGATCAATGGATTTTGTTTCTACAAGAATTTGACTTAGAGATCTGTGATAAGAAGGGTTCCAAAAATATGGTAGTGACCATATCTTCATAATTTTAGTTGAATACACATCAAGCACAATGAGATCAGAAGAAATTTTCTAATGAACAACTTTTTTTAATTTCTTCTGGTCTTCCCTGGTTTGCCCATATTGTCAATTACTTAACAACAGGACAAATTCCTTCTCACTAGTCTAAACAAGAAAAGGATAAATTTTTTTCATAAGTAAAGTATTATTTTTGGAAGAACCTGAACTATTTAAGCATTGTCCTGACCAGGTAATTAGATGTTGTGTCCCTGAGTGTGAGTTCAATAGTATATTACTTTTTGCCATACCCTTGCTTGTGAAGGACACTTTAGTGAAAAGAAAACTACAACAAAAGTAATGCAGAGTGAGTTTTATTGGCCAACACTTTTCAAGGATGCACATGAGTTTAGCCAAAACTGTTTGCGATGCCAGCAAACTGAAAATATTTCTAAGAAAGATATGATGCCACTAACTCCCATATTAGTAGTCGAAATCATTGATGTTTGGGGGATCGATTTCATGGGACCTTTTTCTGTTTTATTTGGATACGAATATATATTGGTTGCAGTAGATTATGTGTCAAAATGGGTTGAGACCATAGCAACCCGAACTAATGATCATAAGGTCGTAATCAAATTCATTCAACATAACATCTTTAGTCGGTTTGGGTGTCCAAGAGCTATTATTAGTGATGAGGTAAACACTTTACTAATAGGCACTTTGAGAATTTAATGAAGAAATATGGGATAACCCATAAAGTTGCAACACCATATCATCCATAGACTAGTTGCCAAGTAGAAATCTCTAATAGGGAGATCAAACAGATTTTAGAGAAGTTGTAAGGCCCGATAGAAAAGACTGGTCAACACGTTTAGATGATGCACTATGGGCTTATCGTACTGCATTTAAAACTCCCATAGGAATGTCTCCTTACCAACTAGTGTTCGAAAAAGCTTATCATTTGCCAGTAGAATTGGAACATCATGCATTTTGGGCTATTAAACAGTTTAACTTTGATATGAAAAATGCAGGTTCCAATAGAAGACTCCAATTGAATGAGTTAGAAGAGCTACGCAATGAAGTGTACAAAAATGATAAAATTTATAAGGCTCAAACTAAAGCATACCACGATAAATATATTTTGAGAAAAACCTTCGAACCTAATCAGAAAGTTTGGCTCTTCAACTCAAGACTAAGACTTTTTTCTGAAAAACTTTGCTCCCGCTGGGATGAACCCTTTCTTGTAACCCAGGTTTTCCTTATTGGGTGATAGAACTCAAAGATCCTAAGCAAGGGAATATTTTTAAGGTGAATGGTCAATGATTGAAGCTTTATATGGATGAAATTAATGATGAGAAGTTAGTTGAATCTATTGACCTTTTGGATCCAGCATCACCATGATTCTAAACATAGTCTGGCTGAAGACTTTAAACTTAGCGCTCCTAGAAGGCAACCCACTTTATCATTAATTCTTGGTTTTTTTAGAAAACCCAAGAAGGACAATAAAGTTGGAGGGAGCATCGCCTATGGAGTCATGCAAAGCACATTTAAAAAAGGAGGACATCATACCTAGAAATGATAAGAACATTAAACCCAGGTGGTATTCTTCCTTGCAATTTCTTTTTCTTTAATTGAAAATTAAGTTGGTGGGGAGAAGAATAATTAATTAATTTAAGTCCTTGAGTATGGCTAAAATTAATTAGTGTGATGTACCAAATTTTGTCTTAATTTGAAGTTATTTGAGCATTCTAATTGGTGAATGATTAACGGCTTAGATAATTTTAGAGATACTGAGGGGCAAATTATTAAGAAAACCCAGTAAAAGATAGGGTGTAGGCCAAAAAAATTTTAGAGTAATTTCAGACCCTTCTGACCATTGATCTTGATAAGAAATCTACTTGATGAGGGTATAGGTAAAAATATCAAAGAATGTATCAAATTATTTTTAAAGTTTAAAATTAATAAAATAGGTTCTGAGCATCTCTCATTGAGTAATCAGGCCCTGTCACCTAAGCAAGTGATATTGTTCGCATAAAAAGGTGAGAATGTGAAGAAACCCAAATAGAGTCAATCTTAACCAGAAGCCTTTTTGACTTGAGTCAGTAAGCCTGAGGGGTGTTTTACACCTAAAGTCCTAAAGCCAACTGGCTTGGGAGTCATTGGCCTAAAGCTCACTACAAGGGTCAACTAGAAAGCAAGGGGTTAGGACATTGCACTTGTTGGCCCAGATGGCAACCCAAGAGGGGGGGGGGTGAATTGGATTCTTAAAAATTTAAGACTTTTTAACTTTTTAATTAGATTAGCAAGATGTGCAAGTGAGAGGCTAACTAAAAGCAATGCACAAGCAAATAAAGAGAGATAGAGAGAGAGAAATATAGGCACGGCAAACACAAGATAATTTTATAGTGGTTCGGTGCAACCAACACCTACGTCCACTCCCAAGATTCACTTGGGTCCACACTATAATCTCTCTAGATTACAGCCGAGTTGTTTTCCAAGCTCACAACTCAAACTTGTTGTTTTCCCGGGTGAACAACGAACCCAGCTGGTTTTAACTCGGGCTTACCAGCACAAAACCCTACACGTTGTTTTTCACGGGCTCACAACTAACCCAACACAAGCACTCCGGCTTGCAACGAGGTATATCAACCTCCACTGATTCAATCCACTGATTGAATCAGCAAACAATTAGAATAAAGTGTTTGAATAATGAAATGCTCCCCTTGAGCAAATATACAAATGAAGTATAAAATAAAGAGTTAGAAAAGCCTGATAGTATTGCAGATGGTAGTGGCTTTGGCTTTCTTCCTTCTTCTCTTTAACTCCTCTTGAAGTGTTGAATCACGCCTCAGCAAGATTCTTGACCGTTGAAGACTTTGGAGTTGAGATGAAGCTTTTTCTCCTTTTGAAAATCCTCCGATTTGACCTTTGAAATGCTTGTGGATTTTCTTTTGACTCTTGTGGATTGATGAGAAGGAGCAGACGAAACTTTCTCTTGGATTTCACTCCTTTTGAATCACTCTATTTTGAGCTAAAAGATTTTCCAATATGCTCTGTTTTTCCCTCTTTTTGAAAGATATTCTTTTCTCTCTTTTTGATTTTTGATTTTTGATTTGAAAAGAGCTCCTCTATTTATAGAATCTGCAAAAATATATCCGTTAGAGACAAGAAAAATAGCCGTTATTTGAAAATCTTACCGTTGGGGCTGATGTGTCATCGTTAAAAATCGCGCCCAGATTTCGCGGAGTCGACTCGAGCTTTGTGGGAGTCGGCTCGAAGTCGATTACCAAAAATAGAAACATTTTAAACATTGAAGGGTCGACTCGCGAAAACTAAAGTGTCGGCTCCGAAAGGGAGTCGACTCGAGGAAAATGGGGAGTCGACTCGAGAAGTGCTCAAAAAACATGGTTTCTGTTGTTTGAGCGGAGTCGGCTCGCACAGACAGGAGTCGGCTCGCAAGAGTCAGGGGTCGACTCTTGAAAACCAAGGGTCGACTCGAGAAAATCAGAAAACTCTGTGGCTTACAGGAGTCGACTCGGAAACCCTTGAGTCGGCTCGGGAGCGATACAAAAATCAGAAAAATGTTCTGATTGACTTTAAAACTTGTCCCAAATAAATTTAAATATAAATTTGACTTGAATACATTAAATATGACATTAAGCATGGATTCAAGACATGTTTCAAGAATTCATAGATTGAATTATAATGTGTAAAAATTCCTTTTTGAAATCTTTTAAGCATAGAGCTTGAAACTCCTTTTTCTAATAGATTCAAAACTCATTAAATTTAACCATTGATAGTCCATTCCTTTCAATTTGAATAAGCTCAAGGTTTTTGATAAATAAACTCATTGTATTCTTTAAGGTACTCATGGCTTTTGGAAATCATCAAAATCAATAAAGTTGGGGCAATTATGTTTCAATAATTTCTCAACAATCTCCCCCTTTTTGATGATGACAAAAACATTGAGTATATGCATTATAAAATTGAAAAATTTGTGATTCCAAAATCAACTATTGTGTTCATGGAAAGGCTCCCCCTCAATGAGGTAGCTCCCCCTATGAACCTTAATTTTATAAATCATTCAAAATTTTTCAAATTCAGAAACTTAAGCATTTTCTTTATGAAATTCAATTTATCTCTTCCCCTTATGCTCTCCCTCTTTCAAAATTAAACTTTGATTGAATTGAAGGCATATACGATTGAATAAAAACTCTCCCCCTTTTTTGTAATCAACAAAAAGGTTAGGAAGTTCAATATCAATAATTCTTTATCTTTTTCTATTTAACTTATCAATTGAGGATAATCATTCAAAGTATTCAAGGATACTTACAATTGAAATAGACATAAGTAATGCATCAAACTTTCTCATTACTTCAAAATGAAATACATGAAAATGTAAACTTGCTCATTGCATTGAAAGTAAACTTGATTACATCAAAAAGAGATTACATGAAAACTTAAAAGTTTCTTCTAGTAATTCTATTCAAGTGATCAACAATCTGCTTCATCCCTTCACATTGAAGTCTAACATAATCTTTGAGCTTATTATCAACAAAAGTACAAGCAGATGTAATTTTATCCTGAAGCTCGGCGTTGCATTGGGAGTAGGTCTCTGAGTCACCGCAGATATCCTTAAGTTCTCCAAAGATATTCTTTAAGTCTTCACTTAAGGAGCTGGTAGATGAACTGAGAGTAGACTCAATCGATGCAACCCGATCACTGAGTGAATATAAGGCTTCTTTTAAATTCATAAACTTTTCATTAAATTCTTCTTTCAGTCTATTTTCATGCTCACTTATCTCAGATTTGAATAATGATCTAAGCTGATCTAACTGTACATCAGAAAAGCTACCAGATGATAATGTGAAGACTGAGCAGGAGCAATAGCAGGAGCAGGGGTAGAATCAGAGCAGGAGCTGGAACAGACGAGCACTGAGGAGGCTCAGGTGATGAATGTCTCATAGAAGGTCTGGGGGCCTCAGCATCTATCTCTGTCCTCTGTAACATTCTTTCTCTCCCAATTCCATTTTCTTAACAAACCCCATTCGATGTATAGTGGCCAAAGAGTAAAAGTCCGTATGCCTTAGTTCCTTTTTGGCTCACTATCACCAAATACAATCCCTTGGCTTTGAAATAAC
This sequence comes from Calamus simplicifolius, assembly GCA_900491605.1. Lineage (NCBI taxonomy): Eukaryota > Viridiplantae > Streptophyta > Magnoliopsida > Arecales > Arecaceae > Calamus > Calamus simplicifolius. Next base: position 32,065 of record UESW01003471.1, read on the forward strand.
TTAGTTAAAACCATGCCATAGGGCAAACTTGATTTCTTTTTCCCACCACAATCTGCAATGTACCATATTATCATCCGAGGTAGATTAATGGGCTTCCCAGAAACAACAGCATCCATAACAAAATATCTCTCTCAGATACATAGTCGAATCTGCCGGTCTTGGGAAACAAAATTCTGCTGCAGATGTTGTGAGTAATCTTAATTCCAAAGGCAATTGACTAGCAAATACTTCTTCAAATCCTTCAAAATTTCTGTTCAATAGCCTAGTGAGGGCTGGAGATCTATCTTCTGGGGCAAAGGTGGATGGTCCAGACAAGGGTAAATTCAACAATCTAGATAGAATAGAGGAAGTGATGTTCAGACCAATGCCTCTCACTTTGCTCACTAAGCCATCATCTCCTCTGGTCAAATTCTTGTAAAACTCCTTAACTAGAGCAGGGTAGGTGGGACAGTCCAATGAACATATACTCTCAAATCCCATCTCAATTAGTTGTCTACCTATTATAAATCCTTCATTCTCAAATAATTCAAAATCAACCTTTCTTCCTGTGTGACAACTACTGGCAAGATGATCTACCTGAAGAGTAGGAGCTGGAGCAGGAGAATCACTCGCAGAAGGGGTAGAGGATGAATCCGTAGACGGCTCGCGGACGGGTCGTCGAACGGTCCTCTTCCTCTTCAAACCGGCGCCACTAGTGCTAGCTCCACGGGTTTTGGGTGCCATAGATCTTGAAGGAGTGGTTAATCAGAGGTTATTTGAGGTTTGGAGGGTTTTGGGAAAGCTTTGGAGAGGATTTGGAAAGATTTGGAACGAATGAAATGTCCGTGGGTCGACTCGTGCCCTAAATAATCAGACTGGGACCACGTCGAGTCGACTCGCGCAAAGTGTGGAGTCGGCTCCCGACTAGTCACAGAGCACGGACACGATCTCGAGTCGACTCGCTCAGAGAAGGGGTCGACTCCTGAGTTTCAGCAGAAACTCGAGTCGACTCCGATACTCTCGAGTCGGCTCCGAGACAATTTCAGAGAAAAAATAGATTAAGATTCAGAGAATCCGAAATGAGTCCGGAATTTGATCTTTGAGTATGATTAAAAATCATGGATTTTGAGAGATCAAATTGATATGAGTTCTAGATAAAATTTCCTTAAGATTTTGAGAATTTGAAAGAACTCTAGATATATTTCCTTAGAGGTTTCAAAATTTATTCAAAAGGGTTACAAATTCCTAACTCTCCTCTAAGATAACAAAATCTTTCTTCGCTTAAAGGTTTTGTAAAGATGTCAGCTAATTGTTCTTCAGTGTTTACATAATCTAAACAAATTTCATCATTAGCTACATGTTCCCTTATAAAATGATATCTAATTTCTATGTGTTTTGTCCTTGAGTGTTGAATTGGATTTTTAGTTAAGTTGATTGCGCTAGTGTTATCACATCTTATGGGTGTTTTATCAAGTGTGATACCATAGTCTTCAAGTTGTCGCTTAATCCATAGGATTTGCGCACAGCAACTTCCAGCTGCTACATATTCAGCTTCAGTAGTTGATAATGCAACTGAATTTTGCTTTTTGCTAAACCATGTGATTAAGTTACTTCCTAAGAAATGGCATGCACCACTTGTGCTTTTCTATCTAATTTACATCCAGCATAATCAGAATCCGAATATGCAATTAGGTTTAATGTAGAGTCTCTAGAATACCATAAACCTACATTTTTAGTTCCATTTAGATATCTTAAAATTCTTTTAACAGCTATTAAATGTGATTCTTTAGGTTCAGATTGAAATCTAGCACATAAACATACTGAAAACATAATATCTGGTCTACTTGCTGTTAAATAAAGAAGGGATCCGATAATACCTCGATAGTATTTTGATCAATCTTTTTACCTTCTTCATCTTTGTCTAGCTTGCATGAAGGACTCATTGGAGTTCCGAGGGGTTTCATTGTTTCCATACCAAACTTTTTGAGTAGTTCTCTTGTGTATTTGGTTTGGTTGATAAAGATTCCCTCCTTGCATTGTTTGATTTGGAGTCCAAGGAAGAAGTTGAGTTCTCCCATCATGCTCATCTCGAATTCTCCCTGCATCAACTTTGCAAATTCTTGACAAAGAGAATCGTTAGTAGCACCAAAAATAATGTCATCTACGTATATTTGTACTACAAGTAAATCTTTACTTTTTCTTTTCAAAAACAAAGTTTTATCAACATTTCCTCTTGTAAAATCATTTTCTATTAAGAATTTACTTAACCTATCATACCAAGCTCTAGGTGCTTGTTTCAAACCATATAAAGCTTTGTGCAATTTAAAAACGTGATTTGAAAATTCGTGATCTTCAAAACCTGGTGGTTGTTCTACATAAACTTCTTCATTTATAAATCCATTTAAAAATGCGCTTTTTACATCCATTTGAAATAAGTTAAAATTCATATGACATGCAAATGCAAGTAATAGCCTAATGGCTTCTAATCTAGCTACAGGTGCAAAGGTTTCATCAAAATCAATACCTTCCTCTTGATTATATCCTTTAGCAACCAATCTAGCTTTGTTTCTAATTACTATGCCATTTTCATCTAGTTTATTTCTAAAAACCCATTTTGATCCTATTACTGAATGATTTTTAGGTCTTTCAACTAAAGTCCAAACATTATTTCTTGTAAATTGATTTAGTTCTTCTTGCATTGCTAACATCCAATTATTATCTTTTTCAGCTTCTTCTATAGTTTTAGGGTTCAATTTGTGATACAAATGCAAGATGATTACTAATATTTCTCATATATGATCTAGTTCTTATTCCTTGAGATGGATCGCCTATAATCAATTCCTTGGGATGACTATGAGCATATCTCCAGTCTCTTGGAAGATCTATATCATTATGATCAATATTGACATCATCGTCCTTATGTGAATCATCATCTTTAGCTTCTTGCTCATGATCAGAAGATACTTCAATATTAAGTTTTTCAAGATCTTTTTCAATTATGTTTGTATCTTCCTCATCATCAATCTTTTCAGATCCAGTTGCTAAAGATTCATCAAAAACTACATGTATGGATTCTTCAACTACTAAGGTTTTCTTGTTAAAGATTCTATATGCCTTACTAGTTGTTGAATAACCTAGAAAAATTCCTTCATCAGATTTAGCATCAAATTTTCCTAAGTTGTTTTTACCATTATTATGAATGAAACATTTACATCCAAATGCATGAAAGTATTTTATATTTGGTTTTCTTTCATTCCATAATTCATAAGGTGTTTTCTTTAATATTGGTCTTATTAAAGCTCTATTTAAGATGTAACATGCTGTGTTAATTGCTTCCGCCCAAAAATACTTTGGTAAGTTGCTTTCGCATAGCATGGTACGGGCCATGTCTTCTAGAGTCCTATTTTTCCTTTCAACTACACCATTTTGCTGTGGAGTCCTAGGGGCTGAAAAATTATGATTAATTCCATTTTCAGAACAAAAACTTTCAAATAAGTGATTTTCAAATTCTGTTCCATGATCACTTCTTAGAGATACTATAGTAGTGTTTTTCTCATTTGTGACTTTCTTGAAGAATTTCAGGAATATCGAGAAAGTCTCATCTTTGTGAGCTAAAAACATTACCCAAGTATATCTAGAATAATCATCTACAATCACTAGACCATATTTCTTTCCTCCTAGACTTGTGGTTCTAGTTGGTCCGAAAAGATCCATGTGAAGTAGCTCTAGTGCCCTAGAAGTTGAAACAATGTTTTTAGATTTGAAAGAACTTCTAGTTTGTTTTCCAAATTGACATGCATCACATATTTTATTTTCAAAATCTAGTTTAGGTAATCCTTTAACTAAATCCATTTTAATTAGTTTTGAAATAAGGTGTGTGCTTGCATGACCTAATCTACGATGCCACAACCAACTAATTTCATTTATGTTAGCATTGTCAGCAATTAAGCAATGATCACTCAAAGATAATTTTTCTAAATCAACCAAGTAAACATTGCCATGTCTATAACCAGTAAATACAATGCTATCATCAATAGAATTAGTTACAGTGCATACAGAAGATTTAAATGAAACATTAAAGTTTTTTATCACATAATTGACTTATACTTATTAGATTATGCTTCAAACCATCAACATAAAGTACATTATCAATAAATGTAGATGGAGTTATACGACTTTACCAAGGCCCATAATTTGACCTTTACCGTTATCGCCAAACGTAACAACTCCACCTTTCTTTTCTTCTAGGGTGATGAATTCATCTTTGTCACCCGTCATATGTCTTGAGCAGCCACTATCAAGGTACCACTTTTTCTTTGATCTTTTGGCTACAAGACATTCCTGCAACATAATTTAAACTTTATGTTTAGGTACCCAAGCTTTCTTGGGTNTAGAGATGTGGAAACTGTTAAGGTGCATTTGTGTAAGAATGGGTTTGTTCCTGATTACTATGTTTGGTACTGTCATGGTGAACCAGAGGATATTCCAGCAGCTGTTATAGGCCAACAAGAGTCAATCCCGTTGATGAACCATTTGTGAATTTAAACACATATGAACAAATGGTGATGAATGCATCGGGTAATGACTTCAATCAAAATACATTTATGGAAGAACCAAATCCAGAAGCACAGCAATTTTATGATATGTTGCGTGCTACAAATCAAGAATTGTATCCTAGGTGTGAGGGTCATTCCCAGTTCTCTACAGCTGCTCGAATGTTGAATATTAAGGCAGAACATCGATTATCAAAAAGGCATTCAATTCTATAGCTGGGTTAATCAAAGAAATTTTGCCAATGACAATGTTGCCACAGACAGTTTTACGCAACAAAGAAGTTGTTGCGTGGGCTTGGCTCCCAGTTAATAAATCGATTGTTGCTTGAACAATTGTATGATATTTTGGGGTGAAGACTCAGAGCTGAGGTGGTGTAATATTTGTGGCAATCGAGGTTCAAAACACCGAAGTAGGAGCCGGTACAAGTAGGAGGAAAAGTGTGCCTTACAAGAGGATGCATTAAACATAGAGGTTTTTTTAAAATTTAACTTTTTTTATAAGTGTTAAATTTTTACATAGTCAATCATTAATCGTAATTTAATTGCATGAATCTTTAGTATTTTCAGTATGACGGGCAGAGGTAGATCTACCGATGACATACGGAGTGAGCAGGGACGTAGCCCTGCTGCATCAGATCACATGAGCATTTGGAGATGGAGAGTTCGGATCTCCAGCACAGGCGCAGCCTTCGATCTCTCCAGCAGTATTACCATCCAGCCGATCGGCACATACCTCCGAGAGTTCTTCCACCATCGGCCGCACCGTACTTCGACTTGATGCTCATGGGCTGTAAGTATATACTAATTAAAAATATATGTTTATGTTTTTAAGTCAATTACTTATAAACATGCATTTTTTAACAGATTTATTGAGCAGCATCATGTATCCAGCCACATCAGCGCCGTATTTCAGAGGCGTGCAGATCCCAGTGGCTACGATTGGCGCCACGTATCTCCAGCCACGAGGGAGTTTTATTTTTTTGAGTTTCAGGTAAACTTATTAAATACAATTTATCACTGATATAAAATTTCTTAATCTTAATAAATTCTGAAACTAACTGTTTATTTTAATGCAGAAAAAGTTTACGTGGGACCTGCCAGCCATGATGCCATTAGGGCAGCATGGGAGGCTCTGACGGGACGCCGATACTCCGACATGCTTCATCGTTGGAGGTCATCGGGTCAGCGTCCTACGCACATGTCCAGAGGGTATTTGGCACGAGTGGCAGCAGGCCTGGCAGTCCGATGGCTGGCGCAGGAGGTCCGCATCAGCCAGCACGAACCGCCGATCCGAGAAGGGCGGTCCTGGCACGGGTCTCTCCCGCCATACTTCGGGCTCCATTTCGATTCAGGAGCACAGACGCGTATGGTAAGAAAACATAAATATTTTAATTACTATTTAGTTATTTACAAATATTTGTATTAATATCATTTTTTTATTGTTATAGTCTGAGCAGGAGGGCGGAGATCCTGGTGAGTTTCGTCTATTCAGGGCGACACACACCAGGAGGGACGGTTCCTGGGTCGATACGCGATCACGGGAGGTTGCGGTAAGAAATTAGATTATGTAGTATCTGTTTAATTTCTAAAATTTTATTTCAAGAAATTTATTAACTCATTTATTGTTGATTTTATAATTCAAAGACACGAGTCGAGGAGCTTCGCTCCCAGGCATCGCAGGTCGACTCTACTGATGGGGAGACGCCCGTCGAACTCTCAGCAGAGGAGAGTCGGCGTGTGTTTTTGGAGGCTGTTGGTGCCCAGCCGCGAGACCGCAGGGTCTATGGTCTGGGCACTAGAGCTTCTATATTTTTTCCCCATCAGGCCTCCAGCTCGCGATTTCTGGTGATCTTCCTCCGAGCATTTACACGACCTTCGCAGATCTATTGCAGAGGAGGTTCGGCAGGAGGTCGAGCAGGATTTCGAGGATCGTATGCGAGGCCGGGATCAGGAGCTTGCAGACATGCGAGATGAGATGCATTATTTGCGGATATGGTTAGCCGCTTGTCGCAGGGCCTCCACAGCCTCCACGTGATCGCTCAGATTCTTGATGTATTTTTTTTTTCTTTTTTATGTTGTACATGAAAACTTCAAAATTTTAATATATGAATTATTTTTGGAAATTGATTATTGTTTGGATCAATGAGTGAAGAATGTTTCTATCAATATTTAATTTAACGAAATTGTATTAACCGTTTTAATTTTTAATTTTTTTATTTTTTTAAAAAAAAATTTGCGACGCATTAGCGACTGAAATTGCATCGCTAATATTTTCAAAATATTATTATTAAATATTACGATGCAATGACCTGGCATCGCAATAATTTAAAAAAATTTAATAGCGACGCATTAGCGACTAAAATTGAGTCGCTATTATATCTAAAATATTTTAATAAATATTGCGATGCAATGACCTTGCGTCGCAATATTTTAAAATTTTTTATTTGCGATGCATTAGCGACTCAAATTGCGTCGCTATTATATCCAAAATATTATTATTAAATATTGCGACGCAACTGGATGAGTCGCAATATTGCGACGCAATTTAGTGCATCATAATATTTAATAATTTTAATTTTAAAAATTAATTTAAAATAGCGACGCATTTGCATGCGTCGCAGTTTCGTCGCAGAGAGTCACAATATTGCGACGCAATTGCGACAAAGGGGTATTGCGACGGACAGTTGAGCGACGCCGTCATTGCTCGCTATTGCATCGTAATATCATGTTTAGCAATGCAATTGCGACGCATTTGGGCATCGCAATAATTTATTTCTCTTGTAGTGATTCCATCACTCTATGGAACTTTGATGGACCTCGTGCTCCATCTTTGCTTCAAAAAGGAGTAAAAAAAAAGATAATCTTCCACTAAGTTCAATGATGGTGAGGGAGGACATGAGCAAAGTCATATTCATGGATCCATGAAGATGTTAGTAGCTCTATATATAATTAATGTAGTTCAAATTGATATTTCTTATTCTTAAGAAAAAATGATCTTTTTGTAAACAAGAAATCACAACTTATCGGCTTACACAAGTAAAATAGATTTGCGGATGGCATTAACCTCTCTTGATTTCAAATTAAAGAAAATACAAACACAAACTAATAAGCTAGTCCTATCAATGAACTAACTTCTCTCCATGATCTTTGAAGTGTGTTTGATTCTTGTCACCATCCAGCATTATTGGCCATGGACACAGTGGCAGTTTCTGGAGAAATTTCTTTTATTTTCAAATCTATGGGAAACTCTATATGCTGGATGTTAAGTTTCACAGGATAGTATTCTAAATTAAATCGTTTCATTTGTTGCCATCTTGTCATAAAGATCCTGCTGACTGTTCTAGGAAGTACTTAATAAATTTTGCTCTTGATTTTCTAACTGATCCAATGGAGTTAACTAGTTACAAAACAAAATCTCTTTGGTTCTCATTTTACCTGACACATAATATAATTGGCCAGGGGGGTCTGGGCTGGTAGCGAACCCATTTTCAAGGTTGAGTCATATTAGTGCCTGAATCCAATGTAAAATTAGTTATAAAGATGCAGGCACGTTTGAGCATCAATTGGCAAAATATGGTTCAAATACAGTTTTTCCTAGGAAGTATGAACCATTCTTGTGCACGTTTGGCATCAGAACGTTTGAACTTATTCTGCATGGATTTTTTATCAATGAAAACTCATTCAAAGACACAGAAAATATTTTAGAGTATAGCCAATTTATTATAGGTGAAAAATGAATGCGTGATTGACCTATATCTTATTAGATGTCTGGGTGAACAATGATGAACAATAAGATAAATGTTCTCTGTAACCTGAAAATCATATGGCATGTAATTTTGGTTCCACCACATTGGGTTTTCAGAATATTAAAACTATTGTGGTATTATCTTGTTGACGGTCTGCATCAAATCTTGAGTAGCTCTTCTCAGTGTTCCTTTATCAAATTCACAAATATATCTACCACAATATTAAATTTGTTAAATGATCTGCAAATTTTTTTAAGCTATAACGTCGTATATCTTTTGATAATATAAAAATCAACTTATAATAGAAATACTCAACTCATCTAAGCCTTTTTCCCAACTATAGGGGTCAATTACATGAATATGCTTGCTCCACTCTACTCTATTCAGGACTAAGTCGATACTCAAATTATAAATAGTTATATCTTTCTTAATTATTTCTATTTATGTTAATTTAGGTGTACCTCTGCCTCTATCAGTACCATAAGCTATTAAAAGATCACACTTTTTAAGTGGAGCATTTAAAAATTTTTGTTGTATATGTCCAAACCACCGTAATCAATTTTTTCTTATTTTATCTTCAATTGAGGCTACTCCTATTATTTTCGGTATATGTTTATTTCTAATTCTATCTTTTAAAATTTTATCATATATCCATCTTAACATGTGCATTTCTTTTACACTTAATTTATTACATGTTATTTCAGTATTGTCGACTTACAATAGAAATCGACTAGTAAAAAATTGTTATGTCATAGTTTGAAAACCTCCATTTCTTATTGCTCTTTTTAAACTTGTTCGTGAGGCATTATTGGTTAGGCCACCTTAGCCCTGTCCCCTCCAGGATTGGTTAGGCCACCTTAGCCCTGTCCCCTTCATGGCCTGGAGCCCTGATGACACCATGCTGCTTACATTTGTAAAAGGAGAAATGCTTAGAATATGGAATGTAGAGATGTGCACATGCATTCTAAATTTTTTCAATGGACCCAAGTTCATCGTCAATTCTTTCGCATGGTTCCCTGACTCACAAAGAATTGTCTGTGCCCACTGTGAGCCTGAGAAACTTCTCTACACATTAGACCTAACAGGCCAAATGCAGGTCTGCTTAGAGTGGCCATCGCTGCCAGATGTTTCTGAGCTTGCTTTGACACCTGATGGGCAGCATCTGATTGTCATCCATTCTGATAACTATATTAGGATACAAAACTTGCAGACAGGGTTAAAGATAGATATACGTGAGTCAGGCTCAATTACATCACTTTCTCTTTCAGGAGATGGAAGGTTCCTGATAGTCAACCTGGACCGTGAGGAGATCCATCTACGGAGTGTCCATTCACCTGATAAACCACCACAGATTTTCAAGGGACGCAAACAAGCAAGCCATTTTACTCGGCCTTGCTTAGGTGGATCAAATTCTATGTTCTTAGCCAGTGGCAGCAAGGACTCATCAGTAAGATATGATGCTGCTTCTCCCACCTCCCTTATCTTGGACCACCTATGATTAAAGTTAGAATCCTACATGTTCATATTTGATCTTGCTTGCATGTCTCTATGTCTTCCTGTCACATCATGTCATAAGTCCCCTGAATATTTGACCTCTAGAAGTTCCCAGCATGATGTTGTAGTACGCTACTCTTTTCCATACATATTATTTCTTTCAAGTGCAATCCCTGTGCATGTTCATGTTCAGAAAGATTAATTGCCTTGTATGAAAAAAAAGTGTTAATTTCCTTGTATGAAAAAAATGTGTTCTATGTATTATTACAGTCTGCAAATCAATTATTTGCTCCATTTTAATCCGTACCAATGTGGAGCTTTGCCATTCCATCTTATCATCATCACGATATGAGATTTCGTTTGAGTGTCCTCAATTTCATGCTGAGCTTTGGGCATTAATGATTCTTCTTGGGAGGGGGATGAGTGAATCTGGTGGATGCGAAGAGTGAAAACTTGAGTGATTCTTCCATATACTTTCTTTAAGCTGTTTATAATTTCTTATTGGTCTTTTCATTGTGATTACATTCTATTATTGGGTTATATTCTGACACGCATCACGTTGATGTCCCTTAAACTTTTACAGCTACAAATGATTGGCTATCTTCAATTGGTCCATGTTTCATTACTTCTTTTTGTGTCAATGGGCACTCAATATAGCCTCTTGGTTGAGTCCCATTGTTTGTTCTATTTCTCAAGGAAATAAATGAGAAAATGTGAAAAGTCTCCATTGTCAGGAAAAGGAAATTTTCAGCATTTCATGTGGCTTATGCAAGCAATCTTAGCTGAAAAGAAGACTTTCCCCTCGTTTAGGATGCCTTTCTTCTTCCTAGCATGTACAGGATTATAAACCTAGAATTGGGCATTCACAGCACGATATTTCTGTGGTCTTGTTTTCGAGCTTCAGTTTATGCCATAGGAGACATGGCCTGTCAAGATCCTTCTCAATATTATGTTTTCTCTTAGATGTGCTCATGTTGAACTTGTTGGGTAATGGGCCAAAATAGACCCTAAATACCCTAATGGGCCTTGAAAGCCCATTACCGCCTTATGTGTGTGAATGAGAAATTGCGGGGACATTTAGTCCCATATCAAAAAAATCAAGAAAGGAAGGTTCACTTATATGGAAACCACTTCCTTGAAGCTTAAGTTCCTTAGGCTCACCACAAGTAGAGAGCTTGAGGGTGATGCGTAGCATCACCCTCGCACACGCGCACGCGCGTCTATGGGCGCTTTGTAGGCGCACTTCGCACTTCGCACTTCGCACTTCGCACTTCGCACGTGCGCATCGTCGCGAGGAGCTTTAAATTTTTATAGATCAAGATGATCCGACGGTGGAGATTGATCGGATCAAGATAAGGGGCTGAGATCAATTGATTGTTGATCGATCGGATGAAGGGTCAAGATGCGGTGATCAAATCACAATCTTGATCACGATCCAACGGCTGACATCCGTCGGTTGACTAGTCAAGTTGACTAGTCAACAGGACGATTGGTTGACCAGTCAACAGGACGGTTGGTTGACCAGTCAACAGGACGGTTGGTTGACCAGTCAACATGACGGGTATGATAAGGTATCCGTTCGATCATACGGTTGTGATAGGCATCCGCCTATCTGATAACGTGATCATCAGATCACGATAATGAAAAGGCTTATCAGGATAAGGATAGACTTATCTGATCGGCTGATCTTCAGATCACAGCCATAAAAGGCTTATCCGATCGCCTGATCTGAAGATCACGATGTTTAAAGGGCATATCAAGGGTGATAAGCCCTTAACCCTTACATCCTTTGATAATAGAATTTAAATTTAATTAAATTCGTAGGGTTGCTTCCAAGGAGCACCTAAAAACATATAAATAGGACCCTAGACCCTCTCATTTAATGAATCCCAAGCCATTCCGAATTGTGTTCAATTTGAATCAATTCTAGTCTTCTTCTCTCTTAGGCATTTGCATACTTTCCTAAGGATAGTATAGCAATAGTGCATTAAAAAGAGAGTAGCATTCTTGGTTCGAAAGTTTTGATGAATTGTAGTGCTGCTTTCATCAAAAGGAGACTGTTGTATCCTGGGAGACAATCGTCATACTGACCATAAGCACCATTGCGGGACAAAATTGTCTTAAGGACATAGAGTGAAACTCTAGCCTCAGTCTGATTCATTAGGTAGCCACCATCTGCCAACATACCCACCAACAAATCTTGAGACAATTTCTCTGCTACCATGGAAGTGCTGCTGCAGATGGATACTATGACGACATCCATTCAAGCCGAGAGACCGGAGAAATTCTCTGGCATAGATTTCAAGAGGTGACAACAGAAGATGCTGTTCTACCTTACAACTCTGAACCTGGTTAGAGTGCTGAATGAAGATCCGTCTGTCCTAAAGGAAGGGAAGACCGACAAGCAAGTCATTGCTGCGGTGGAGGCATGGAAGCACTCAGACTTTCTTTGCAAAAATTACATCCTGAATGGTCTGGACAATACCCTGTACAATGTGTATAGCAGTATTGCTACTGCCAAGGAGTTATGGGCATCCCTGGACAAAAAGTACAAGACAGAGGATGCTGGACACAAGAAGTTTGTGGTTGGAAGGTTCTTAGACTACAAGATGATTGACCATAAAATAGTTATGGAGCAAGTCCAAGAGCTCCAGATTATCCTGCATGAGATACATGCTGAGAGAATGTCTCTCAGCGAGTCATTCCAGGTAGCTGCCATCATAGAGAAGCTACCACCACTATGGAAGGACTTCAAGAACTACCTGAAGCATAAGCGGAAGGAGATGGGACTTGAAGACCTAATTGTCCGCCTAAGGATCGAGGAGGACAATAAGAGCCAAGATAAGAAGGCAGGAGGACAACCTGCTGAGCCAAAGGCCAACCTCATAGAAGGGAAGAAGAAACGCAAGTTTCCAGGCGAAGGCTTTAAACAGAAGAAGGCAATCCAAAGAAATACAAGTTTAAGGGAAAGTGCTTTGTTTGTGGAAAGCAAGGACACAAATCCAAGGACTGCCGTTTCAAGGATAAAGAAAAGAAAGAAGTCAACGTTACTGAAACCCTATCCAAAGAGGTATCCGAGATGATGCTGTCAGCTGTTGTATTTGAAGCAAACATGGTTGACAAAGCAAATGAGTGGTACATCGACACTGGAGCTACCAGACATGTCTGCTCTGATAAGAGTATGTTCTCATCATATACTCCTATCAATGGTAGAAATTTGGTCATGGGTAACTCCGCTACATCCAAGATAGAAGGACTTGGCCGCATCGTTATGAAGATGACATCTGGCAAGGAGCTTCTACTGAATGATGTGCTACATGTCCTTGACATCCGGAAGAATCTCATATCAGGCTACCTCCTAAGCAAACATGGCTTTAGGATGGTCTTTGAGTCTGATAAATTTGTACTCACTAAGGGGGGGATATTTATTGGAAGGGGTTACTTGAATAATGGATTATTCAAGGTGAATGTAATGACTGTACACAGAAACCTTGAAATGAATAAAGCTTCTTCTTCTGCTTATATGATTGACTCCTCTTGTTTATGGCATGATAGATTAGGACATGCGAATTTTAATTCATTACAAAATTAATGAAATTGAAATTATTACCTAATCATGAAATCGATCCACATTACAAGTGTGAAGTGTGTGTTGAAGCTAAGTTAGCAAAAACACCATTTCCATCAGTTGAAAGAAATACTGAACCTCTTGACTTAATTCACATTGATCTATGTGACTTAAAGTCAATTCAAACTAGAGGAGGTAAAAAGTATTTTATAACATTTATAGATGATTCAACAAGATATTGCTATATGTATCTACTAAAGTCTAAAGATGAGGCTTTAGAAATGTTTAAATGTTATAAGAATGAAGTTGAAAATCAACTTGGCAAAAAGATTAAGGCCATAAGGAGTGATAGAGGTGGTGAATATGTTGCACCTTTTAACGAATTTTGTTAGGAGCATGGCATTATTCATCAAACTACTGCTCCTTATTCGCCTCAATCTAATGGATTGCGGAACGTAAAAACCGCACATTAAAAGAAATGATGAATGCTATGTTAATAAATTCTGGTATACCACAGAATTTATGGGGAGAAGCAATTCTCTCAGCAAATCATATTCTTAATAAGATACCTCTTAAGAAGAAGGAAGTGACTCCATATGAGTTATGGAAAGGAAAGAAGCCTTCTTACAATTACTTAAGAGTGTGGGGGTGTCTAGCTAAAGTAGCTATTCCGGACCCCAAAAAGGTCAAGATATGACCTAAAACTGTTGATTGTATATTTATCGGATATGCACATAATAGTAGTGCATATCATTTTCTTGTATATAAATCAGATATAACTGATATACAGAAAAATACAATCATGGAATCAAGGAATGCAACATTCTTTGAAAATATATTTCCAAGTAAATGGAAATTAGAAATAAGTTCAAATAAAAGAACTTATGATGATAATACTGCTAGTAGTAGTCATCAGGAAGAATATCCTGAAGATGAACCCAAACGCAGTAAGAGACCAAAAGTTGCTAAGTCCTTTGGTCCTGATTATGTAACTTATATGTTACAAGATGAACCTCAGACATTCAAAGAGGCAATGTCTAATGCCAGAAGCACCCTTTTGAAAAGAAGCTGTCAATAATGAAATTGAGTCCATCATGCATAATCATACTGGGAGTTGGTAGACCTACCATCTGTTATGAAACCTTTAGGGTGCAAGTGGATATTTAAGAAAAAGCTAAAAGCTGATGGATCAATTGACAAGTATAAAGCCAGATTAGTGGCTAAGGGCTTCAAACAAAAAGAAGGTATAGACTTCTTTAATACCTATTCACCAGTAAGTAGAATAACATCTATAAGAATGTTAATAGCTTTTGCAGCCATTAACAATCTTGAAATTTATCAAATGGATGTTAAAACTGCTTTTCTGAATGGTGAATTAGATGAAGAAATATACATGGAACAACCTGAGGGATTTATTATTCCAGGACAAGAAAAGAAGGTGTGTAGACTTGTTAAATCCTTATATGGATTAAAGCAAGCACCTAAGCAATGGCATATAAAATTTGATAATGTAATGTTATCAAATGGATTCAAAATAAATGAATGTGACAAATGCATATATGCCAAATCCCTATCTGAAGGGTATGTAATAATCTGCTTATATGTAGATGACCTGTTAATCATTGGTAGTAATACTGAAATGATTAAACAGACTAAGAAAATGTTGATCAAACATTTTGATATGAAAAATATGGGTGTTGCAGATGTTATACTAGGAATTCGAATCACTAGAACATCTGAGGAAATAATATTATCTCAATCTCATTATATTGAGAAAATATTAAATAAGTATAAAAAGTATGATACTAGCCCGGTGAAAACACCTGTAGATGTTAATCTACATTTGGCTAAGTATACTGGAGAACCCATATCTCAATTGGAATACTCACGTATAATTGGCAGTTTAATGTATGTCATGAATTGTACTCGTCCTGACATAGCATATGCTGTCAATAAGTTGAGTAGATTTACAAGTAATCCAGGTCCAAATCATTGGATAGCTCTAATAAGGGTATTAAGATATCTGCGATATACCCTAAGTTATGGATTACATTATTCAAGATATCCAGCTGTATTAGAAGGATACAGTGATGCAAATTGGATATCTAACACAGAAGATACAAAATCCACAAGTGGATATGTATTCACCTTAGGAGGAGGTGTTGTGTCATGGAAATCTTCTAAACAAACTTGTATAGCTCGATCCACTATGGAATCTGAGTTTATTGCCTTAGAAAAGGCAGCTGAAGAAGCAGAATGGCTTCGAAACCTTTTAGAAGATATTCCATGTTGGCCAAAGCCTGTGTCTGCAATATGCATACATAGTGATAGTCAATCGGCAATATGCAAAGCACAGAATAAGATGTATAATGGTAAGTCTAGACATATACGTCGTAGACATAATACCATTAAGCAGTTACTTGAAATTGGTGTAATTTCTATTGACTATATTCAGTCAAAGAAAAACCTAGCGGATCCATTAACAAAGGGGTTACCAAGAGATCAAGTAAACTGTTTATCGAGGGGAATGGGTTTAAAACCTATAACTAAAAAATCTTCATAGTGGATACCCAACCTAGCTGACTGGAGATCCCAAGATCTAGGTTCAAAAGGGACAACTAAATTATGAAGAGACTTGATAGCACTAAGGGTGTACAATCCTACTCATTCCTATGATAATTGGTGCTACCTGCTAAAGGTACTAGGATAAGCATTGCTTTTAATGATTCTTATGACATGAACATCATGTGGGATAGCAGGATACTCTTAATAAGAATCACCTATGTGAGTGTGAATTGGGCCAATTCTATGAGAATTTTAAGGTTTAATTCTCTGAAGCACTCATGAGACCAGGAGTTGTTCGGGGCCAAAATGAACACAACCATGAGAACCAAAAGAATGCTCGGGAAGAAGTTGTGTGATTGTTATTGTCTTAGTTTACACGAAACGCTGAAAGGTTCAAGACATCGTGTTCACCTTTTAGCAAGTAAACTCGATAACAACTCACTAAGGAAGGTTCAAAGCCACAAGCTACCTATCCCGATACAACTTCATCCCATTATACTCTCTTTACTGTGTCTGCATACGCATTTGCATTAAAATCCTTTTATGTGGGGGTTTGCCTTTGCTGATCTCTGATGATCTTTGATCTAAGTCCAATTTCCATTCATATGGGGATTGTTGGGTAATGGGCCAAAATAGACCCTAAATACCCTAATGGGCCTTGAAAGCCCATTACCGCCTTATGTGTGTGAATGAGAAATTGCGGGGACATTTAGTCCCATATTGAAAAAATCAAAAAGGAAGGTTCACTTATATGGAAACCACTTCCTTGAAGCTTAAGTTCTTAGGCTCACCACAAGTGGAGAGCTTGAGGGTGATGCGTAGCATCACCCTCGCGCTCGCGCACGCGCATGCGCATGCGCACGCGTGTGCGAAGGGCGCAATGGGCGCTTTGTAGGCGCACTTTGCACTGATAGGCATGCGCACGTTATGATAAGGTATCCGTTCGATCGTACAGTTGTGATAGGTATCCGCCTATCTGATAACGTGATCAGCAGATCACGATGATGAAAAGGATTATCAGGATAAGGATAGACTTATCTGATCGGCTGATCTTCAGATCACAGCCATGATAAGGCTTATCCGATCGCCTGATCTGAAGATCACGATGTCTAAAGGGCATATCAAGGGTGATAAGCCCTTAAACCCTCACATCCTTTGATAATAGAATTTAAATTTAATTAAACTCGTAGGGTTGCTTCCAAGGGGCACCTAAAAACATATAAATAGGACCCTAGATCCTCTCATTTCAAAAAATCCCAAGCCATTCCGAATTGAGTTCAATTTGAATCAATTCTAGTCTTCTTCTCTCTTAGGCATTTGCATACTTTCCTAAGGATAGTATAGCAATAGTGCATTAAAAAGAGAGTAGCATTCTTGGTTCGAAAGTTTTGGTGAATTGTAGTGTTGCTTTCATCAAAAGGAGACTGTTGTATCCTGAGAGACAATCGTCATACTGACCGTAAGCACCATTGCGGGACGAAATTGTCTTAAGGACATAGAGTGAAACTTTAGCCTCAGTCTGATTCATTAGGTAGCCACCATCTGCCAACATACCCACCAACAGAACTAAGCAACCAAGAATTGCAGCATGCTTTTTAGAGCCAAGTTTGAAGTTACTAGCAATGGAACTCATATATTAGCATGGTTGTACTTGTTCATGGTGGAAAATGGTATTGCCCATCAATTAAAGCCACTATACTAACTTAATTATTATTCTCTTTTTTTTAAATATAAATTGAATTGTAAGTTCCTTTGTTTTCCATCTTCTAAGAAGTCCTGAAGTCTCCATATTTACAGTCTATTTTTATTCTAAAATTTGCGGGTCATAGATTTCGGAAGAGTGAAGTTCTTAAATATTTCACCTCAAGTATTTTACTAAAATAACACTCTATATAGATGATTTGAGAGCTGAGAAACTTGTATTGCTTAAATGAAATTTTTTCTCATGTATGGAATTTCATTGTAATGATGGTCTGAGTGATTCTCACATAAATAGACTATTCCTGATCTCTTTTTAGCTTTTAAGTGGTTCTAGCCTATTTTACAAATCAATCACCAACTTCTTTTATGTCGTGGTTCTTATTTTTATTGTTTGCTTAACCTGTACTATGTTGTAATAAACCAAATAACGTGATTCGCAAAAAAGGACATTAGACCAATATTCTAATACTATCAAAGCAATGGCATCCATATTAGGAACTGATGCCTGATGCCTATTTAAGTTTTTCAGATTTGTCATTTATGTATTCCCAAGTTGAAATGGTGTAAATGTCATGAGGTCTCTGCTTCTTGTTTTCCTATTCATATATTTCTGTAGGATGCATAAGTTTTCTTTAGATCATTTATAGTTTTGAGTAAACGCATGGAATTAATGTCTGACTGAAGCCATGTTTACAGATATGCATTTGGCACCTTCTAAACAACGTTCAACCTTCTATATGTTGGCTTCAGCAAGTGATGACTACACAGTCCTGATATGGCAGAATTAATAAGAAACTTTATGCTGAATGTGAGTTGTGCCTCAGTATTCTTTCATTTCAAGTGGAACATCTACAAGGGTTGATCCGGTCCTTTAGCTGCTTGTAAGATGTATACTGGTCACGGGTTGTGACAATAAACTGATCATATCTGTAAAGATGTGTACGGAAGGCTGTAAACTGTGAGTAATTCTTGAAAGTGGTACCCTGTACAGAGATGGTATTATATTGGAGTTAATCATGTGTCCACGTTGAAGTATCCATAAAGCCTTCACTCCCTAGAGAATATGGAAATAGAAAGATTGGGAGAGTGCTTGGGGATACAGTTATCGTTGTTGTTGGTTTTTCATTCATTCTTTCTTTCTAAATAAAGTGAATCTGCCAAGCATCCCAAGATGTCATGGAGTATCATGCATCAAAACCCTTTATTGTGATAATTAGTAGCTAAGCTAGAAAAAATTGGGTTTTATTTGTTTAGATATGTCTAGATTGGAATATCGTATAATATATTTGTAAAACGAATTATGGTGTCATATGTCATGCTTTCCATAAGTTTTTTATAGGCCTTTTGTTGGCCCAGATGGCAACCCAAGAGGGAGGGTGAATTGAGTTCTTTTAAAAAATTTGGCACATTGAAACAATTTCACGATTGATAGTGCACAAAAAAGTATGCAATAAATGTGATGCTAAGAATGCAAAGCAAATATGAAGATAGAGTAGGGAGAAGAAGAAACAAGCATGACAAACACAAAAGGTTTATAGTGGTTCGGTGTTAGCTACACTTACATCCCTTCCAAGCAACTCTTAGGCTCATACTATAATCACCCTGATTACAGCCGAGTTATTTTACAAGCTCACAACCCAAACTTGTTATTTTACAATAGAATCACAATGAACCCAGCCGGTTTTCATAGGGTTACCACACAACTATCACAAGCTAACCTTAGCTTGTATAAGACCAACTTCCTCACCTGATTGCATCAAAAACCAAATGTATCAAAGAAATGGTTACAATAGAATGAACACTTCTCAAATGAGCAAATAAACAATATAAGCGAGATAGAAATAGAAAAGCCTGATTAGTAGATCTTTGAAGTTGAGCTTTTTTTCTTTTCTTCTTTTCTTCATTTCCTCTTCTCTTCTTGGATGTTCTTCCTCAAGATAGGATTGAAGCTTTAGAAGAAATGTTAATACAGAGAAGGGTGAAGAACTAGGGATCTTGCTTTTCTTCTTCTATATGATGGAAATCCTTCAGATTTGGCTCTTGACTACTTTGGATTTTTCTAATCTCTTTTCGAACACTTGAGATTTCAAATCTGAGCTTTCTCTCTTGATATTTCTCTATTCTATTCTTGATTTCTCCTCTCTTTTCAAATGGTCGGAACCCTCCTTTTATAATCTCCTCTTAAATCCATATTTTGATGCAAAGTAGTTGTTAAAATGCTTATGGATGAGTTTATCATGAAAAAGAAAAGAGATGTTGAAGTTTATTTGGAAAAATATATCCGTTGGAGTCATTTCTGATATTGCTGAAAATCGTCTCTGACAGATTAGATTCGGCTCTAATCTGGCATGAGGTCGGCTCTAAATCGGGTTGCTCAAAATAGTAAGGATCTTTCATCATGGAATCGGCTCTAACTTTTCATAGGATCGACACATTCCATGCTGGAGTCGGCTCTGACTTCCTTGGGATTGACTCTAGCTGTGTCTCAAAAAATGTAGTCTCTATTCTCAAGTTAGAGTCAGCTCTAATTTTTCTGGAGTCGGCTTTAATTTTTGATGCAGAAAAGAAGTTCTCTGTTTCTTAGGTTAGAGTTGGCTCTAATTTTCTAAAGTCGGCTCTAAACTGTACCAAAAGTGCTAAATTATTTCAATACGCTTCAGAGTCGGCTCTAATCCCTCTAGAGTCGTCTCTAATGTCTGAAACTTGACACATGACATTAGAAATCAATCCAAACTCAATTTTTCTCGATTTATGAATACTTAACCATTTTAAATCCATGAAACACTTTGTCAAACTCATTAGTAACATAAGAAATATACTCATATAGTTTTGTTAATCATCAAAATCAATAAATGGGTCAACAATCTCTTCCTTTTTGATGATGACAAAATATTGAGTATATGCATAACCAATTAATGCATAAGTATCAAAATAAGCAATTTCATTTCTTTAACCAAAATCTTAACAATTTTATTTCAACAATAATTTATGCTTTATAAATTTCAAAACTTTATCAATTCAAACACATTCTTATATATCATTTAAACAAGATTCAAATAGGCTCCCTCTAAGTAAGATAGCTCTCCCTATATATGTGCATACTACATATTTACTTAAAATTCATTTAAAGTCCATATGTACATACAACTCATTAACTCATTCTCCCCCTTTTTTGTTATCAACAAAAAGGTTAAGAAGGCATAGGGTAGTCATTGCTCAAATTGGGATCAAAATCAATCAAAATAAGAATCGAATATTACAAAATTCATTCAATTTGAAAGGATCAAAGCTGTTTTCATTGAGACATAGAAATATTATATATTGCATTCATATTCATTAAGTATAAATGATCAATAACAAAGAGAGTGTGAAACATAGTATTTCAAGCAAAGTCCTAAGTACAAGCTAAGTATCAAAAGTAACAAACTAACTTTAAAGCAAATATCTAAGTATAATATTTAAAGTCCTAAAGTCTAAAGATAATCTAAGATAGATTGAATAATTGGTTGGATTGGAGTTGATGTTGAAGTTGAAGTTGAAGTTGCTTGGCTTGGCTTGGATCAGTTGGAGAAGCGGGAAGGGTAGAGAATGTCACTTCAGAATCTTTTTCAGTTCCACTAAAATTTATTCAATTCCTTTTTCTTGAACCTTTACAAAATCATTAATCAATTTTTCAACAAGGGAAGCAGCTATCATAACATTCTCATATAGCTCTGCATTACCTTTGGAATAAACATTTGAGTCACCTCCAATATCTTTGATCTTATCAAAAATAGATTGCAACTCAGTCTTCAAAGAATCAGAAGAAGTACTGAATGGTGACTCAATCTTCTCGATCTTCTCTTTCAAAGTGTATAAAAGCTGCCTAAATCCCAACAACTATTCTCTGACATCATCTTTAATTTTAGCCTCATGCTCAGCCAACAAGGCTTTGAGATGTTCAATCAGCCTATAAGAAAAATCAAAAGAACTTGGGACAAAAGTGGTGGTTGCTGCTGGTGCTAGTGGAGGTGCTGAAGTGCTCGGTCTAGGTGAAGAATATTTGAGGGCAGATGGTCCAGCTTCTGAAGGTCCAGGGACCTCATCATCAAATTCAATATCAGCCTCTGCTCTAATTTGCTCAGCTCCATCATATTGTCTTTTCCTTTACCATTGGTCTTTAACTTTCCTAAAGCCCATGCAGTGAAGAGTGGAGATATTGTAGTAATCTGTGTGTCATAGTTTCTTTTATGGCTCATTCTCCAGAATATTTACCCCTTGGCTTCGAAATATCAAGGTTAGAAACATGCCATATGGTAAAATGGACCTCTTCTTAGTCCCGGCCTTAGCCATGTATCCAATCATCATTCCAACCAAGTTAATCGGATACACATTCATCACACAATGCATCAGAAGAATGTCTCTTTCAGATACATACTCAAATCGGCCAGTCTTGGAAAATAGAATCCTACTGCAAATGTTATGAAACAATCTCAGTTCCAGACTCAATTGATTTTCCTTTACTTCTTCAAAATTAGAAACTTCTCTTCCTAACATTCTTGTCAATGCCTCATCTCTATCACTATGACGAGTGGCAGCCATTCCAACAACAAGAATCTCCAAAATATTTTCAAGAATTTTAGAAGTGAGATGGACTTGGGTTTCTCTCACATAGCTAACTAATCCACCATCCCCTCTACTTATATTATTGTAGAATTCTCTAACTAAAGCAGGATAAGTGGGGACGTCAATGGAACATACTCTCTTTCAGCCCATTTCTTTCAACTGTCTACCAAATGTAAAGCCCTCTGAGTCAAGGAAATCAAAGTCTACCTTTTTCCCCATGGTAATTACTTTTTCTAGCCAGCAAGTCAACTTGTGGAGAGGGTGGGGTAGGAATAGCACTTGAAGTTGAGGAGGAAGAGGTTGAAGGAATACTTGGAGAACGTGGCCTCGCTGGACGTCGCACGGAGAACCTACCTTACAATCGTGATGGAGACTCCAATGGTGGATGCCCGGCGTTTGAGGGCCATTGAGGTTAAAGATGATGAGATTCAAAGATGTTTGGAAGATTGAAAGAGATGGAGAAGAGTTTAGAATGAATTAGAGATGATTTGGTTAGGAGAAGGATAGGCTCTGCCCTAGATATAACGAAAGGGGACCACTTAGAGTCAGCTTCCGAAAGTGAGGTGTCGGCTCTAAGTTGCTAACATAGTCAGTGCCCAAAATAGAGTCAGCTCCGACAGTAGCTAGAGTCGGCTCTAAAGAGCAGACAAAGACTTTGGATAATTAGAGTCGACTCCAACTCCAATAGAGTCGGCTCCAAGATAGTTTCAGTGAAAGAAAAGAGTTTCAAGGAATCTGAAACTTATCAAATTAGACATCAAACTCTAGATAAATTTTTCTTAAAGTGTGGGGGATGAAGAAATTCAAATATCTAGATAATTTTTTCTTAGAAACATAAGAAGATTTTTATGAAAATGATTGAACTCTAGATAATCATTCTTAAGAGTTTCAAAACTATTATAATAGATCACAAACTCCTAATTCTCCTCTAAGATAGCAAAATCTCTCTTCACTTAAGGGTTTTGTAAATATATCAACTAATTGTTCATCAGTACACACATAATCAAGATAAACATCATTTTTAGCAACAAGTTCTCTAATGAAATAGAGTCTTATTCCTATGTGTTTGGTTCTTGAATGCTGAATAGGGTTCTTGGTCAAATTTATTACGCTAGTGTTGTCACACCTAATTGGAATCTTATCAAGTGTGATACCATAATCCTTAAGTTATCACTTAATCCAAAGAATTTGAGCATAACAACTTTTAGTTGCAACATATTTAGCTTCAGAAGTTGATAATGCAAATAAATTTTGCTTTTTGCTAAACCAAGGGATTAAGTTACTGCCTAAGAATTGGCATGCACCACTTGTGCTTTTTCTATCTAGTTTACAACTAGCAAAATCAGAATCAGAATATGCAATCAGATTAAATGTTGAGTCTTTAGAATACCATAATCCTACATTTTTTGTTTTACTTAAGTATCTAAAAATTCTTTTTACAACAATTAAGTGAGATTCTCTAGGATCAAATTGATATCTAACACATAAACATATAACAAACATAATATCATATCTGCTAGCTATTAAATAAAGTAAAGAACCAATCATACCTCTATAAAGCTTTTGATCGACTTTCTTACCATCCTCATCTTTATCGAGTTTACATGAAGGACTCATTGGTGTGCCAAGAGGTTTGATAATTTTTATACCAAACTTCTTAAGAATTTTCTCCTCTTTCTCTTGCTTGATTTGAAGTCCAAGAAAGAAATTCAGTTCTCCCATCATGCTCATTTCAAATTCTTCCTGCATTAGCTTTGTAAAATATTGACAAAGAAGATTGTTAGTAGCATCAAATACTATATCATCAATATAAATTTGCACTACTTGTAAATCTTTTTCTTTTTTTTTCAAAAATAGGGTTTTATCAACATTATCTCTAGAAAAATCATTTTCAATCAAAATTTACTTAGCCTATCATACCAAGCTCTAGGTGCTTGCCTTAAACCATAAAGTACTTTGTGTAGTTTAAAAATATAATTTAAAATTAATGATCTTTAAAAACCAGATGGTTGCTCAACATAAACTTTCTCATTTATAAAACTATTTAGAATGCACTTTTTACATCTATCTAAAATAAATTAATGTTCATGCAACATGCAAATGCAAGTAACAACATAATGGCTTCTAGTCTAGCAATAGGATCAAAGGTTTCATCAAAATCAATACCTTCTTCCTGATTATATCATTTTGCAACTAATCTAGCCTTATTTCTAATAAGAATATCATCTTCATCTAATTTATTTCTAAACATCCATTTGGATCCTATAACAGGATGAACATTGGATCTATCAACTAGGGTCCATACCTTATTCCTAATAATTGATTTAATTCTTCTTGCATGGCTAACATTCAATTACTATCCTTTTAGCTTCCTCAATTATCTTGGGCTCTATATGAGATACAAATGCAAATGATTATTGATGTTTCTCATGGATGATCTAGATCTTACACCTTGAGATGGATCGCCTATGATTAGGTCCTTTGGATGACCATAAGTATATCTTCAATCTCTAGGTAGATCTGTATCATTATGAGTAGTATCAATACCATCATCCTTAGGTGAGTCATCATCCTTAGCTTCAAGTTCATGATCTAAAGATACATCGATATTTAATTTTTAAATCTCATTCAAGTAAATTAGTATCTTCCTCATCATCTTTCTTTTCAGAACTTGATGCTAAAGACTCATCAAACACTACATGAATTGACTCTTCTACAATTAGATACTTCTTATTGAATACTCTATATGCTTTGCTAGATGTAGAATAACCTAAGAATATACCTTCCTCTGGCTTAGCATCAAACTTCCCTAAATTGTCCTTTCCATTATTATGAATGAAATATCTCAACCAAATGCATGAAAATAACTAATGTTGGGTTTCCTATCATGCCATATTTCATAGGGAGTTTTCTTAAGGATTGATCTAATTAAGGCTCTATTTAGGATGTAACATGCTATGTTTATGGCTTTCATCCAGAAATATTTTGGGAGTTAGCTTTCACAAAGCATGGTACAGGCCATGTCTTCTAGAGTCCTATCTTTTTTTTCTACAACCCCATTCTGTTAAGGTATCCTAGGTGCTGAAAAATTATGATGGATGCCATTTTCAATGCAGAAATCTTCAAACAAATAATTTTTAAATTCAGTCCCATGATCACTTCTAAGAGACACTATGGTAGTGTTTTTCTCATTTGTGACTTTCTTGAAGAATTTAGAAATATCAAGAAAGTCTCATCTTTATGAGCTAAAAATAATATCCAAGTGAATCTAGAGTAATCATCTACTATGACAAGACCATATTTTTTTTCTCCTAAACTAGTGGTTCTAGTAGGTCCAAAAAGGTCCATGTGTAGTAGCTCGAGTGGCCTAGAAGTAGAAACAATATTTTTAGATTTGAAAGAATTCCTATTTTGTTTTTCAAATTAACATGCATCGTAAACTCTATTATTTTTAAAATCTAATTTTGAAAGACCTTTAACCAAATCCATTCTAAGCAATTTTGAAATCAAGTGTGTGCTTCCATGACCTAATCTATGGTGCCATAGCCATCCAATCTCATTTACTTTAGCATTATCAATAATTAGGCAATGGTTACTTATGGATAAATTGTTCAAGCCAATTAAGTATACAGTGCCATTTTTATTTTCAACAAATATAATGCTACTATCAATGGGTTTCGATACTGTGCAGATAGATGCTTCAAAGGAAACTTTAAAACCTTTATCGCATAGTTGGCTAATACTAAACAAATTATGCTTTAATCCATCTACATATAAAATATTTTCAATAAAATTGAATGGAGTGATTTGAATTTTACCAATGCCCATGATGTGACCTTGACCATTATCTCCAAAGGTTACCACTCCATCTCTTTTAGCTTCAAGGTTGATAAATTGATCTTTGTTACTCGTCATATATCGGAGCAGCCGCTATTAAGATACCATTTTCTTTTCAATTCCTTGGTTGCAAGATATGCCCGCACAGCAATCATATCTTATATTTAGGTATCCAACCTTCTTGGATCCTTCATGGTTAGTAGCAGAAAATATAGTTTCTTTTGGAACCCAAATCATTTTACTTTTATGACTAATATTCACATGAGGCATTTTATGATTGCAAACATAAGATTTATGCCCTTTCATACCATAATGAAAATAGAAAATATATTTTTCAATTGATATCTTTACAAATAAATTGTTAACAAATTTTTGCTTCTTGAATGGTCTATAACCTAAACCAGTTTTATCAAAAATAGCTCTTTGATTGTTTAAAAGCAAATTAAGTCTTTCTGAGCTATAAGTAAATTTGTCAACAATGCCCTTTATATTTTTAAGTTTATTTTTAGTAGAAATTACATCTTTTTCTTTTTCTAAAGCTTGCTTTTCAGATCTTATCTTTTTAAATTTGATGGTAAATTTATTTTTCTTTTTGAGAAGGTTTAGATTTTTAGTTTTTAAAACCTTGTTCTTTGCTTTCAAAACTTTAAAATTATTTATCAATTCATTGAAGGCATCATATAACTCATCAAATAAAATCATACATGGGGGTTCAAAACTTATCCTTCTTCTTTATTTTTCATAAGTCATATGTTGGCAACTTCTTTTGTTCATCTTTGAATGAAGATTCATCACTATCGCTCCAAGTTGTAATGTATGCTTTCTTTTTCTTTCTAAATCACTTCTTGAGTTGAGGACATTCGGATCTAAAATGTTCATGCTTTTTATATTCTTAACAAATCAATGGATCTTTCTCTTTTTCTTATCTTTTTCTTTATCTTCTTCCAATTTGATACTAATTTTTCTTTTATGAAACAACCTTCTTCTTTGCATGAACTTCTTAAACTTTCTTGAAGGAGAGCGGCGTTATCATCATCTCACATTCTTCACTGCTGCTTGATTCCTTTTCTGTAGCCTTGAGTGCAATTGTCCTCTTCTTTTTCAGATCTTCTTCATGATGTTGCTTCATTCTTAACTCATGGGTCATAAGTGATCCAAGGAGCTCCTCCAAAGGTAAGGTGTTGAGATCTTTGGCTTCTTAGATTGCTGTTACTTTGGCTTCCCATGCTCTTGGAAGAGACCTAAGAATTTTTTGAACCAATTCAGAGTTAGTATAAGTTTTTACCAAGACTTTTCAATTCATTCACTATATCAGTAAATCTAGTATACATGCATGTGATGGATTTATTTTGATCCATGTTAAAGAGTTCATACTTATGCACAAGAATGTTAATCTTGGACTCTTTAACCTAGTTGGTACCCTCATGAGTAATTCCAACCGATCCCATATCTCTTTGGCTAAGATGCAAGTGGATATTTATTGAATTCATTGCATCCAAGGAGCAGTATAGGACATTCATGGCCTTGGCATTGAGCTGAGCCATTTTTTGATCATTTCATTCCAATCCCTTTTGGGCTTAGAAACAATGGATCCATCAACTAAGTATGTGGGAGTGCTAGGACCATTGATAATGATACTCCATAAATCATAGTCTAAAGCTTGAATAAAAATCCTCATTCTAACTTTTCAATATGAATAGTTTGTGCAACTAAATAAGGGTGGACGGTGTTGGCCCAGATGGCAACCCAAGAGGGGGGGGGGTGAATTGGGTTCTTAAAAATTTAAGACTTTTTGAAATGTTTTAAACAAATTAACTCAAGATGTGCAAGTGAGAGAAATTAACTTATAGCAATGCACAAACAAATATAAGAGAGATAGAGTGAGAGACAAATGAGCACGGCAAACACAAGAAGATTTTATAGTGGTTCGGTGCAACCAGCACCTACGTCCACTCCCAAGATCCACTTGGGTCCACACTATAATCTCCTCGATTACAGCCGAGTTGTTTTACAAGCTCACAACTCAAACTTGTTTTTCCGGGTCACACGAACCCAGCGGTTTTTCACGGGCTCACCAGCACAAAACCCAACTCGTTGTTTTTAACGGGATCACAACGAACCAAAACGTAAGCTATCCCAAGCTTACAACGAGGTACAACTACCTCCACTGATTCAATCCACTGATTGAATCAGTACACAAGAAAAAAAATCATAGTTTAGATACAAGCAGCTCCTCTTGAGCAGAATAATCAAAATAAAAACTTAGGTTTAGAAAAGCCTGATTAAATAAGCTTGAATGCGGGCTTGGCTTATTTGCTTCTTCTTCTCCAACTCCTTTGAAGTATGGAATCAGGCCTCAGCACAGATTCTCCTAGCTTTGGGGATTTTGGACGTTGGTTGAAGCTTTCTTCTTTTTCTT
>UESW01003472.1:0-27167 GCA_900491605.1 Calamus simplicifolius
CTTTATGTGAAAGTCGCATGATCACTAAAATTGAAATCACTTTATGGATTTGATATTTAGAGTTGACAGGCTCTTAAGCCATCCTTAGCATTTGTAGTCAAAAGGATGAATTATACGGTAACTATTTCTTAGGGTTCTTGGAGTTTGCTCGACAACTCTTTGACCTATCCGGACGTCGGGTTTTATTGCTAGATGGGCACATCGATTAGTATAGAAAGTTGTTTCTGTGCTACCGGCTTAGGTTCGAACCTAGAGAGTCACACGCATAGAAGTTTCCTAGGATGATCTATTTGCTGATCAACGATTGAGAATCGTATATTATTTAATTAATCAATTTGATTGATTGAATTATCTCAATTGGGTTAAGTACAAGTGAATAAGATTCAATTTGGTTTAAGTCTATTAGAAGGACTAATCAATTTCAAATATTGATTTGAAATTAGACTTGATTTGGATTTAAATAGATTTAGGACTAGCCAAATTTGATTTGGGCTAGGACCATGATCTGTGGGTTCAGTCCAATAAATTCAGATCAGATTAAACCATCACCTGAACCCAAACCTCTCGCATAAGTATCTCACATGATGAGATAATTAATGTCAGAGAGATTAAATTCTCATTTAGAATTTAATGTATAATTTAATCCTCTCCAAACCATTTCCATCGGAATTCTAAGTGTTAGAATTAAAGTGGAATTAATGTGCCTCTTTGAATCAACCAGGCGATGGAATTCTAAGTGTTAAAATTCACATCTATTTGGTTCTCATCGAATGTTGGAATTAACAAAATGCCGCGTCTCCTTGGTTTTTACCGAACGTCGGAATTAACCAAATACCGTGTCTCTTTGGTTCGGCGTCTCTTTGCTTTTTACCGAACGGTGGAATTCTAAATGTTAGAATTCAATGGGCTGGCCAAAATGAGACTATAATAAAGGACATCCCTCACCAGATAAGGAGAACAACAACACACGATATGTCATGGATTGAAATTCTAAAAGGTTAGAATAGAAAATCCTGATGATTCTGGTGTTAGCAAAAGCTTGGTGGATCTTGGAGGAAGATTCAAGTGGGAGGATTCAAGATCAGCAAAGTCATTTTTTATGAGCTAGCACTCCCAGAAATCCGATCATTCGGGACTTCGCATGGACGATACTAGAGGCCGGACGATTGAACAGCTACAGAGCATAAAAGGATATACCAACTACCCTTAAGGTAAGTGATATGATCCCTAACCTTAAGGCATGATTCAAGGCAAAAAGTACGACTTCTTACATTGAGGATCAAGATATGATCTTGATGATTATTTATATGCATATTTTAGATCAAGCAATCTATATATAAGGCAAAGATATGATCTTGATGAATATTAGATAGATTAATATGTAATCTTTTAGTTTCCGCATTGATAATAGTTATCAAATTTTAAAATATGCATGTCTCGAAGTTTATTTCTCCTTACCAATGGTATGAGAGAGAAGGTTTCGTATTGATCTAATTTATTGCATGTAAATTAATGTTCTTATTAATTATGTAATTATGGCTAAAACTGATCACAAGGCCATATGGTCACAGATGAATTAAAAATCCAAATTACCCATTCAATGAAGTATTCTGTGACATATTACCGTGCGATTGTTTTATGATCGATGCTTAGTCTAAAAATAATTTAAATTGAGCTTTGGCATCAAAACATAGATTACACTCACTCTCAAAAAAAAAGTTTTATATTGATGTTGTATAAAAGCATGATATTTGCATGTTTAGTATAAAAACATAGATATGAGATATGATGGCTTGTTGTCTATGTTATGAAACATACAAATATTTATGAGAGTTTTATTTGAATGTCAAATATTAATTCACAATCTTTTTAGATATGATCTAAATATAGGAATTATGAGTAGTAACATAATGCAAGTTATGCTTGATTGAAATATATGACATGTAAACATGAAATATATTTAATCATTTGGGTTAGCTAAATCGGGTCCATAAAGGGTTAGACCCTAAGGTTTAAATCAACTGGACTAAAAGAGTATTTAATCAAATCTAATTAATTAGATTAGGTTAAGAATGCTCTAAATCAAACAATAGTTGTAGTTGATCATGTCCATGTCTTTGATTAAACCAAATGGAAATAGATTAGGCTCCGTGGTTGAGCATGAATCTCTTAGATGGTCAAATCAAAATTGGTTAACCATATGATGTCAAGGTGAGTTGGCAAGTTGCTCTAGGATCAACGATCGAATGGTTTTTAATTGAGAGCTACTCGTATTGATGCATCTTTAATGAGTTAATGGCATATCCCTCCCATCGATCTCACTCACCTGGTCAATATGGTGAACCATTTATGATTCAGATCATTTACCTGATTCGGGTTGACCCATGCCTGTAAGGAAATCAGTCTGACTGATTTAGGTGCCACTTAACCTGACTTAATCTTATTTCATTCTACCGATTTTATAGATTCAGTGGAAGAACTTGATTAGTCAATTTATCTTCAAATTATTAAATTCTTTAAAATTATTAGGTCCTTAAAATGAAATAGTTATATGATAACTAGATCATAGCCTCCCATTAAGGTGGGTGATAATGAGTCCGATGTCTTGATAATCATTGGAGGCACTCCATGCCTGGTGCTTGTTAACCATCGGAATTATCATTCATTATATGATAAGTCAGCGTAACTATTAAATAGACAGTCAGGTGAGCCGAGCTTCACTCGGGCTTGGTTGTCTATTGATAGGTTACATTGATTATATCATTTAATGGTTGGACCTAACCATAACTTTCAGTGGAGGCACTCCATGCCTGCTAAAGAGGTACATGGGGCAAAACTAAACACTAAGAATTGTTTTGAGAAACAATTGGTTTTGAACCTACTCTTAGATGCATATGGGTTGGCCAAGCTTCACTTGGGCCTGTATGTAGTCTATGTAGATCTTAGTGCCCACTAAAGAATTAAGAATAATTCTTCGAATTGGGGTGTAGAGGCTGCCAATTTGAACAAATCTGGGAGAATCTTTAGACTAAAGTCCAAGTCTTTAGTCTGAATCAATTTATATACCACTAAACTTTAGTTTTTCCTTATGCAGAACATGGCCACTAATTTATCATTAAGGTCCCTATTGGATAGTGACAAGTTGAATGATTTCAATTTCAATAGCTGGTTCAGAAAACTTAAGATCGTCCTTGAGCATGAGAGGATTCTATATATTCTGAATAATCCTGCACCAAAGATACCTGATGCAAACACCCAAAGTTCTGACAAAGACACTTATCAGAAGTGGCTCAATGATAGAACTAGCGTACGTTGCATCATGCTAGCAGCAATGAACGATGAATTCGGTCGCCGATTCGAGAATGCTCAGCCGAAGAAATCATTCAAGCGTTGAATGAATCTTTCGGCACACCTGACGATGTTGAAAGGCACAAGACTAGTTGTGCTATTTTTAATGCTCGAATGAGGGATAAATCTCCTGTCACTGATCATGTATTGTACATGATCGAGAAGATAGAACTCCTAAGCAAGCTCGGCTTTCCCCTACATGAGCAGTTAGGAAAAGATGCGATCATGAATTCCTTGCCTCCATCCTTCCGACCTTTCCTTACTCATTTTCGAATGACAAAGCCTGCAGTCAACTACCACGGTTTGTTGGGTTGTTACAGAACTTTGAGAAGGATATCCAGCTCTCTAAGGGTTTGGTTAATGTGGTTGAAGGATCTAAGGTAGGGCATCAACCCTTTGGAAAAGGGAAGAAGAAAAAGAATAAAAAAGGTGCAACATGCTAGGACATCTATAAGTGGTCAGATGCAGAAGAAGAAAGTTGATAAAAGTCAAGCTGAATGCTTTCATTGCAAGATGCAAGGGCACTGAAAGAGAAACTATCCTCTTTACATTGCAACACTTGATCCAAACAGGCCAAAGAAGAAAAAGGGCAAGATGTTGCTCAACAAGGTATTTATATGATAACACCTTGTAATTTTTCTATATATGATAATCAAACATGGGTATTGGATACCGTGAGTCCTTTTAACATTTGCAATTCATTGCAGGGACTACAGTCACTAAAAGATTTGAGGACAATGAAAGATTCCTTAATGTCGGCGATGGAAGATTAGTTCCAGTACTGGCATTAGGAGTTCTTGAAATAGTTTTCAATAGAAATATCATTATACTAAATGATTGTCATTTTTGCCCAACGTTCTTGTTGAACATAATTTCTGTAGGCCTTCTGGCCAAAAGTAATTATGAAATTTCAATAAAGGATGTTACTTTGAATATCATTATGAATGGAGTCACTGTAATGACTGGGCATTTATCTAATGGCATATTTATATTATCACAGCCTGTGAATGTAGTGTACAACTCAAGTAAGCGCCCTAGAACAACTGATGTCACAGACATTTATCTTTGGCACCATCGGCTGGGTTATATCAACAAGAATAGATTAAACAGGTTAACTCAGGAGGGCATCCTTCAAGTTGATAATTGTGAATCATTAACTACCTGTGAATCCTATCTTCTTGGTAAAATGACCAAGTCATCTTTTATTGGAAAAGGTGAAAGAGCCAAAGAGCTATTGGGTCTAGTACATACTGATGTATGTGGACCAATGAGCACTTGTACCAAAGGTGGATATTACTACTTCATTACTTTTACAGACGACCTTTCTAGGTTCGGTTATATCTTATGAGACATAAATCTGAGTCATTTGAAATGTTCAAACTATATCATAAAGAAGTAGAAAAATAAATAGGAAAATGCATTAAGATCCTTCGATCAGATCGAGGAGGCGAATACCTTTCCAATGACTTTGTGACATATTTAAGGGAGAATGAGATTCTCTCCCAATGGACTCCTCCTGGAACACCGCAGCATAATGGTGTGTCGGAAAGAATGAATCGAACTCTGTTAGACATGGTTCGGTCCAATATCATTTTGGGGATACGCATTAGAATCAGTTTCATATTCTTAATAAGGTTCCAAGTAAGTCTGTTTCTAAAACTCTACATGAGATGTGGTATGGACATAAACCAGTTATCACCTATCTGAGAGTCTGGGGGTGTCTGGCTTATGTGAAACATGCAAAATCAGATAAACTTGAACCCAAATCTGAAAAATATTTTTTTATCGGCTATCCGAAAGAAACCAAAGGATATTACTTCTATAATACTGAAGAACAAAAGTTGTTCATTAGTAATAGAGTAGTTTTTCTTGAAAAGGAGTTCCTTAGTGAAGGAACAAATAGCTCTAATATTGAACTTGAGGAAATTCATCAAGTAGAAGGAACAACACAAACCAGTGAACCCTTAGAATCTGAGTTGATTAGATCAAACTCAAAACCCATTTTAGATGTACCATTAAGGCGATCTGGTAGAGTACCACATCAACCGGACAGATACCTAGGTTTCTTGGTCTAAAATGATAATCCTGTTGAACTCGATAAGAACAACAAGGATCCGATCACCTATATGGATGCTATGCAAAGGACTGACTCTAATAAATGGCTTGATGCCATAAAATCCAAACTTGATTCCATGAAGGACAATAATGTATGGACATTAGTTGACACACCCGAAGGGATAAAACCTATAGGGTATAAGTGGGTTTTCAAGAGGAAAAGAGGCACAGACGGAAAGGTTGAGACCTATAAAGCATGTCTGGTTGCCAAGGGGTATCGTCAACGTTATGGTATTGACTATGATGAAACATTTTCTCCTGTGGCAATGCTTAAATCCATTCGGATTATGCTAGCTATAGCAGCACACTTCGATTATAAGATTTGGCAGATGATGTTAAAATCCCTTTTCTAAATGGTGAT
The DNA here is from genome assembly GCA_900491605.1 of Calamus simplicifolius. Taxonomy (NCBI): domain Eukaryota; kingdom Viridiplantae; phylum Streptophyta; class Magnoliopsida; order Arecales; family Arecaceae; genus Calamus; species Calamus simplicifolius. The sequence continues at coordinate 5,825 of UESW01003472.1, forward strand.
TTAGAAGAACAGGTGTATATGATACAGCCTAAAGATTTTATATTTGAAGACAAATCTAAAGTGTGCAGGCTACATAAGTCCATTTATGGACTTAAGCAAGCATCTAGGAGTTGGAACATACGATTTGATAAAGTGATCAAATCTTATGGCTTTATTAAGAATAAGGAAGAACCTTGCATTTATAAATGGGCTAACGATTCCGTTATTGTATTTCTTATATTATATGTGGATGATATTCTCTTAATCGGTAATGATATCCCTGCATTACAAGGAATAAAGACATGGTTTCATCACAATTCTCCATGAAAGATCTAGGAGAAGCATCATACATCCTAGGGATGAAGATCTAGAGATAGATCTAACAAGATGCTTGGTTTATCCCAATCTACGTACATTGATACCGTGCTAAAGAGGTTTAGCATGGAGAATTCCAAGAAAGGCTATCTTCCGATAGGCCATGGAATTCATCTTTCTAAGAAGGATTATCCGATAACTCCTAATGAAAGAGAACGTATGAGTCGAATTTCATATGCTTCGGCAGTCAGATCGATTATGTACACCATGACATGTACAAGACCAGATGTGGCATACTCACTAGGAGTAGTGAGTAGATACCAATCTGATCTAGGAGAAAAATATGGCAAGTTGTTAAGACAATCCTTAAGTATTTGAGAAATACTAAGAACCAGTGGTTAGTCTATGGAAAGTCTGATTTGAAACTTGTTGATATACTGATTTCAATTTCCAATCAGATCATGATGATAGCAAAAGTATATCGGGTTTCGTATTTATCCTAAATGGTGAAGCTGTTTGCTGGAAAAGTTCCAAGCAACATACAGTGGCAGATTCGGTGTGCGAGGCAGAGTACATCGTTGCATCAGATGCTGTGAAAGAAGCTGTGTGGCTGCGAAAGTTTATCTTCGAGCTTGGAGTGGCACCTTCCATAGATGGACCAGTCCTATTGTACAGTGACAGCACTGGTGCCATAGCTCAAGCAAAGGAACCACGAGCACATCAGCGCACCAAGCACATACTGCGCCGGTTTCATCTTATACGAGAGATTGTAGATCGAGGTGACATAAATCTTCAGAAGATTGATAGAAAGGCAAACCTAGGTGACCCATTTACTAAAGCACTCAGCATCAAGGAGTTTGATGACTATAAATTGAAGATGGGTATTAGATACTGTAATGAGTGGCTTTAGGCTAAGTGGAAGTTTATTGAGAATTGTATCCTAAAGCCAATCATTTGATGATTGTGCTAATATAAATTATATATAAATTGATATATTAATAAAATTTATTTGGCAGTTTATTCATTACAAGAACATCTTCTTAAAACTCCTAATAGTAATGAAGCCCTCAGGATCTTCCTTCATGATAAAGGAGGATTTATCTTTGAAGGTCCTTAAAAGAGTTCGCGACCAAATGGTATACTATGACAGGCCATAGTACTATCAATTATAGGACGTTGTATATCATATTTGTTGGTTGTCCTCTTAACTAAGGAGTGTAGAGACACTAGTATGACATACAGGTGAAAATGTAAGAGTACATTTCACCGAACGTGACTCATTTTTGGATACTCTGCTGTCAAGAGTTAATCCGAGAAGATATAGGTATAAGTATCCTTCGGACATGAAGATCACAACCGATGACTTGCAAGCAATTCATTGTACTTAGGTGCCGAACCACCTGAATTTTTAATCCATCTACGAAAGGTTACTGGGTGCAGTCAAGTACTTATGGTAGTCAGTTATGAATCAAGATGAAATTTGACCTATCCCGTTAAAAGGAGAAATGCTTGTGTTTCAATTTAGCAAGACCTTGGCCAAGGCACTTTATGTGAAAGTCGCATGATCACTAAAATTGAAATCACTTTATGGATTTGATATTTAGAGTTGACAGGCTCTTAAGCCATCCTTAGCATTTGTGGTCAAAAGGATGAATTATACGGTAACTATTTCTTAGGGTACTTGGAGTTTGCTCGACAACTCTTTGACCTATCCGGACGTCGGGTTTCATTGCTAGATGGGCACATCGATTAGTATAGAAAGTTGTTTCTGTGCTACCGGCTTAGGTTCGAACCTAGAGAGTCACACGCATAGAAGTTTCCTAGGATGATCTATTTGCTGATCAACGATTGAGAATCGTATATGATTTAATTAATCAATTTGATTGATTGAATTATCTCAATTGGGTTAAGTACAAGTGAATAAGATTCAATTTGGTTTAAGTCTATTAGAAGGACTAATCAATTTCAAATATTGATTTGAAATTAGACTTGATTTGGATTTAAATAGATTCAGGACTAGCCAAATTTGATTTGGACTAGGACCATGATCTATGTGGGTTCAGTCTAATAAATTCAGATCAGATTAAACCATCACCTGAACCCAAACCTCTCGCATAAGTATCTCACATGATGAGATAATTAATGTATGAGAGATTAAATTCTCATTTAGAATTTAATGTATTAATTTAATCCTCTCCAAACCATTTCCATCGGAATTCTAAGTGTTAGAATTAAAGTGGAATTAATGTGCCTCTTTGAATCAACTAGGCGATGGAATTCTAAGTGTTAAAATTCACATCTTTTTGGTTCTCACCGAATGTCAAAATTAACAAAATGCCGCGTCTCCTTGGTTTTCACCGAACGTCAGAATTAACCAAACGCCACGCCGCGTCTCTTTGGTTCGGTGTCTCTTTGCTTTTTATCGAACGGTGGAATTTTAAATGTTAGAATTCAATGGGTTGGCCAAAATGAGACTATAAATAGAGGACATCCCTCACCAGATAAGGAGAACAACAACACACGATATGTCATGAATTAAAATTCTAAAATGTTAGAATAGAAAATCCTGATGATCTGGTGTTAGCAAAAGCTTGGTGGATCTTTGAGGAAGATTCAAGTAGGAGGATTCAAGATCAGCAAAGTCATTTTTCCGCGAGCTAGCACTCCTGGAAATCCGATCATTCGAGGACTTCGCGTGGACGATACTAGAGGTCGGACGATTGAATGGCTGCAGAGCACAAAAGGATTTACCAACTGCCTTTAAGGTAAGTGATATGATCCCTAAACCTTAAGGCATGATTCAAGGCAAGAAGTACGACTTTTTGCGTTGAGGATCAAGATATGTCTTGATGATTATTTATATGCATATTTTAGATCAAGCAATCCTATATATAAGGAAAAGATATGATCTTGATGCATATTAGATAGATTAATATGTAATCTTTTAGTTTCCGCATTGATAATAGTTATCAAATTTTAAAATATGCATGCCTTGGAGTTTATTTCTCCCTACAGTTACTTATTCCATTCCATTCCTTCTCATATTGGTAGTAAAGAGGGAAGGTAATTTTTTTAATTTTTGTCCCTTCTTTTCAATTCTATCCCTACAAATTAATTTGAACTCTTCTTATAGCAAAAGATATAATTGGGATTTTATAAATAGTACTTTTCTGTCCCTTCTTCTTCTCTTCTATCCAAACAACATAAATGCATACTATCCTCTTTTCTTCTTCCTTTCTTTCAAAACAAGAAGAAGATAATAAGCCTTACCTTTTCCTTTCCTTTCTTTTCATCCCTTTACCCTCTCCTTCCTTCTACTTCAAACATCCAAAGGGACCCTTAAATTCAAAGACAAGAGTAGATGAGGCTTCTAATCCTCATCTCTCCTCTATCAATCCCCTTGAAATCCATTTTTGATCCAAGAAAAAGAGTAGTGAGCAAGCATTGAATGAGTTGATGGATTGTCGAAGGAATCCACCATCTTCTTCCTATACGGTAGCTAATCGAGACTGGCAAGCTTTTACTTCTCTTCTTATCTCTATTTCTGGCCCTTTATGGCTCATGATTTCATTGATTAATTATCCAAGGCCATTAGGGTTCAAGATTCTTAGGAAAGCTTTGTTAGGTCTCTGTTTTAGGGAAGAGTAAATTTGGGAAGCATTGTCTTCTTCCTTGGTTCAATGATCCAATCAAAGCTAGTAAGTCTGCTTTTCTTCCTCTTCTTCTTGTCTTAGATCTTCTACCACCTTTGATTGCTCTAGTAGACTACCGATGGTCGTTGAAATTCAGTGTTCTTTGAAGGAACTCTGTTGTGCTACGTTTTAAGGGATGTGTTAAGACCAAAACTAAGGCTAGCAACGAGGGCAATTTTTGGCTAGTGGATCCCCCTTCTAAATCAATTTTAGCTCTATTTTAGGAAAGATTTTATAGCTTGAACAAGAATGGTCTAGCCAACTAATTGGAATGGACTGCCACTTAAGGCATGATCTATGCCGATCGACGATGGGTGCCTTCCAAACTAATGAACACCACCATTAACCACCTTATTTCAATCATTTCATTCTCATTTTGAAATTAGTAGAATCCTCATCATCTCTTATCTATTTTCTTATTTTTTTAAAAAAAATATTCCTTACTTGATTCCTTATTGATTCAGGTCTAATCTCGCATAGGGGGTAGTGGTTAATCAAGATTCTATCTAGATATAGTGTAGTGGGGTATGAGTCCTGAACATGGGTTTGGGGTTGACCACTTGTGGAACTAAACTTAATTATTATCTGATCTTTGATATTATTTTTGATTTGTTCAGTATAGATGAACTACAGACCTAGTCTTGATCAAGTCTAATCCCTTTTTTTAAAGACAAGTTAAGGTAAATAATCTAATCATAGTTAGTGTTTATTTTACTAAAATTATTTATGATTGTTAAAATATTTTAGAATTTTATATTTTATTTATTACGTGATAACTAGGCTAAATAAGTTTATTAAAATATCATTATATTTTGGAAAAATATGGGTTTGGATTTATTATCGCTGCTAAATGTTAAAAAAACTTATTTTGAATTTTTATTATGCCTAGTCTTTTATTTGAAAAATATTATCAATATATTATGATATGGAAGGATGATTGCAAATTTTGTAAATTACCTTATATATTATATTTATTTGAAAATTTTATTATTATGCTTGCTTGATCAATCTAAGTATTAGGATTTATTTATTGGGTGTTAGCTCATAAAATTTATTTATTTTTTTGTTACACAGATAGAGACTTAAAAATGGGATTCAGAAAGAAGATGATCAAATATTTCTTTAGCAGGCAAGAGACGATCTAATTGTAATTTAGGATAATTAATTTTTTTGTTATTGATTTTTTATGTTGGCTATTAGTTGTTGACATTATGTATGGATTTGTTAGTTGATTTGATGATAATTTTATTATTAGTTAAATTTAATTGATCATAACTTTTTTTTTAAGTAAGACGTTTTGTATTATGAAATTTATTTACATAAGTATGCAGCAGATTTTTATGTTTTGTATTAACCTCGATCTAGATGGTACGAAAGCAAGAGGCTGAGAAAGTAATTAGGAGAAGATAAATGATAGGTCTAGAGCATCATTGCAAGAAAAATTTATTTAAGCAACCAGTTTTATGATAATGAAATAATATGTATTTTTAAAAATAATGTATATATTATGTATTCTGATATTCAAGGATTGACTCGTATCCGTGTTATATCCGTGTTGTATGATCGTCGAATGTATCCAAAAAAAAAAAAAAAATAATATGTATATAATGCATATGGGAAGTCAACGGTGACAGTGGTGCCGTTTATCTCGCAAAAGCAATACACGGCTCAGACAAGCCCCGTCTCCCGTTCACCACGTCCCCCGTTGCCAAGCTTCCTCCCCTCACGGGGACTTCGCTGCCTCCTTCCCGGATTCTGCTACTGTCTTGTATATACCCGCCATTTTGAATGAGCAAAGATTAAATAAATAATAAAATAACAATCGAGAGATTGATTGCTTCAAGAGGTTAGTCTTTGAGCAATCACTTTGGCGATGATTGGCCTCATACATAGCAAAATTAAAATCTTTAACTTTAAAAGGAAATACAATGGATGGAAAAACTAATTTGAATAGGATGTAATTCTAATAGGAAAAACAAACTTAAATAAAAAAATGTACAACCAATTATATGTGATTTTATCATTCCTTGTTCCTAGAAGATGAACTTATCCTCAAGTTTAGAAATCTATAAATTTTTCTAAGAATTACACCTTGATTTCTCTCTATCTACTTTTATCACTGCAGCACCTCTTTCTCTAGATGAAAAGAACCTAAGAAAATCTTATATGCTTCCAAGGTTATATTGAATTTGAAAAGTTGTTCAACCTAATGGATCCAAGCAACATGTTTATCTCCATCAAAGCAAGGAAAATTTAGGTATGCAATCAAGGATTGGATCATTCTCTAGCCCAAGTGGAGATAAGATCCATTCTAATCGTTTTGATTGTCATGCCTACTTTTAGTTTCTAAAGATTTGATGTGGGGCAAAATCATCACTCCGATAGATGGGCAGACGTAAAAGTCGGTAAGGCTCACTTTTGGGCTCTGACCCACTAATTGCCATAATTAGAGAGGGTCCCTTCTTTGTTACAGAAAAAGATAAGCAGCTCCACTCGCAATCTCCGTAGCTCGGCAGGGCCAAACTATATGGCAAACTATATGGCCGAACTATATGACCAATCTATCTCGCCGAGCTACAGGGCTGAGCAACAAAGCCGAGCTATCTTGCCGAGCTACAGAGCCGAGCTATCTCGCCAAGCTACAGGGCCGAGCAACAGGGCGAGCTATCTCGCTGAGAGCCAAGGATCCTCCTCTCAGCCTGAGTGTTATTGTCACCTCATACCACACCGAATATTTTGGAGGACGAATTGTCTGATCACAGAAATCTCGGAGCGAACTTTTTTAAATGAAAACAAGAGCCAATACAATCCTTCGACGATGATTAACGGAGTTTCAAGCTCCTGATAAGGCTAATCAGCTACCGATCCCATAACTGACGGGATTCCAATCGTATTAGCTCCCAACCTTCCAAAACATGCCTAGAAATTCAGGTAACCAATGTCGATCCCTATAACCAATGGGATTTTGTTCTTATCGAATGCCAACTCCCTAAAATGTGCCTAGAAAATTAGATAACGGCTCACCTCCTCGGCAGCATACAAATACCAAGTCCTAGGAACCCTTAGGTACGCTTTCGAAGGCAATTCTAAGCCTCTATAGCTCTGAGCGGGAGCCATTTGTCGTGTCTTTCTGCTGGAGACTTCTCCTCTCATCTGATTCCTAAGAATCTTCACTGACTTGGTGCTGGAGGGCCTTTCGCAAGAAGCACCCCCCGTGCTTCCTACGCAAAGACTACCTTGCAGGTCCACCCGAACGGGAGAGGGCTACCCGGATCCTGACATGCACCACCCCTAAGCCGAAGAACAAATTTCAGCAGCATTAGATTGGCGCTAGAGGAATGGCCTTAAGTCCCGTTAAACTTGTAATCAAGGAGACAAGGTTCCTAACAAGAACGACGATTCCTCAATGGCCAACCGTAAGAGAGCAACCACAAATGCTCCTGATAAGGCCACCTTTCAAAGATTTGATCCCATAAACAACACGACGCCCTCATAGCCATCACCGATTGAGGTCCCTCCCCGCCAGCAGCCTCGATCATCCAGGACCAGTTTTCTATGTTGGTCTATCAAGTTTAAGCCCTGTCACAACTGGTGGAGAGGTTTCATGGAGTTCCTCTTTCTTCTGCATCTACTCAACAGCTTCCTGATGGAACAGACATCCTGATCCTACCGATGATCCCTCCGCCCAATCTACTGAAAGTCACCAGCCTCCCGCGATAGCCTGACCTTAAAGAAGTTGAACCGGCACCACGAAGGGGAGGAGATGGGAGCCTGCCCAGATACCGTCGGGCTCACTCTTTACCTCTAGTATTCTTTTGCCATAACTCAACGCAGCGGCCGTGATCCTCCAGTCCCATCTCTCCTACTGCTCGGGATGACGGATTGCAACGATAATTACCCACGTCGAACCTACTGATGGCTAGTGCTGTTAAAATGATTGCCCACGTGAGATCCTACCAGGTATGGCCAAGTGAAGAGTAGAACCGATTTGAAAGGGTCTGGTGCGAGGGGTTCACCTCTTCAAATGATGACATCAAAGAGATATGGTGCCTCCAGGATATGAAACTCGGATCACATTCGAGCAATGAAGACCTTCAAGGGATACAGTGCTCCCAAGATATGGAACTCGGATCATGTAGAATCAAGGTTCATCGGCTCATGTGCCTTGATCTTCAATTTGGCCACGTTTTACCTAGCCAGACACCCTTTGTTAGAATTCAAAGGGACTCTCCTCCTTCAGCTAGAAAAGAAATGATAGAATAATGGCTTAGCATTTATGGGGCCATCATAAGGTCTGTTAGTTTAAATCCTACCGATGGGATTGAGCCATCATGGACTCTACTTTCTATGCCCAAACCTATGCTTCGGATTAGAGAGTGGGAGGCATGTGATGTGGGGCAAAATCGATGGGCATATGTGAAAGTCGGTAAAGCTTACTTGTAGGCTCTGCCCGCTAACTGCCATAATTAGAGAGGTTCCCTTCTTCGTTACAGAAAAAGATAAGCAGCGCCATCCGTAATCTCCGTAGCTTAGCAGGGCCGAACTATATGGCTAAATATATGGCCGAACTATATGGCCGAACTATATGGCCAAGCTATCTGACCAAGCTATAGGGCCGAGCAATAAAGCCGAGCTATCTCGCCAAGCTACAGGGCTAAGCTACAGAGCCGAGCTATCTTATGAAGCTATAGGGCCGAGCTATTTTGCTGAGAGTCGAGGATCCTCCTCTCGGCCTGAGTGTTATTGCCACCTCATACCACACCGAATATTCCGGAGACGAACTGTTTTGATCATAGAAATCTCATAGCAAACTTCCTTAAATAAAAATAAGAGCCAAATACAACCCTCCGACCATGATTAACGGAGTTTCAAACTCTTGATAAGGCTAATCAGTTACCGATCCCATAACTAATGGGATTTCAATCGTATCAGCTCCCAACCTCCCAAAATGTGCCCAGAAATATAGGTAACTGACTGCCGATCCTGTAAACGATGGAATTTTGGCCTTATCGGATGTCAACTCCCTAAAATGTGTTCGAAAAATCAGGTAACGGTTCACCTCCTTAGCAACGTATAAATGTCAAGTCCCAGGACCCCCTAAGTACGCTCTCGAAGGCAATTCTAAGCCTCTACAGCTCTGAGCAGGAGCCATTGTAGCATCTTTCTGCTGGAGCCTTCTCTCTCATTTAATTGCTAGGAATCTTTACTGACTTGGGCATTAGAGGGTCTTTTGCAGGGACCATCCTCTATGCTTCCTGTGTAAAGACTGTCTTGCAGGTCCATCCGGATAGGAGAGCGCTATCCGGATTCTGACGTGCACCGCTTCCAAGCCGGAGAATGAATTTCAGCAGCATCAAGATTATTTCAAAGAGTAGAAAAGGAACTTAGACTTTGGACTCAAAGCCATATTAACTTACTGAGCAACCAAGTTGGGCTTGATTTGTGCTCTGCATTGGACCTAATTTAGGCTCTATAATCATGCTTGGATCAAGCTCAGGTTTTGAATAGGCTTAGACTGGGCTAATCATCTACTCGAGCCTTATTGAAATTAATATGAGCCTTATTGAAATTAATATGAGCCTTGATTTTGAGCTTTGGCCTGATGCAAAGTTAAAAGAATCCTGACCCGAGCCTAGCCCAAGCTCACTTCCAACCTTAGCCATAGTCCACCTCCATTCTAGGATGGTAGATTAGGAGAAAATTCTTTGTGCACCGCCTATGGTGCAGGACGAGGATCACCACTCGTGCGTATGGCCACATGCAAGTCACGAAAAGGATGAAAATATTCTCAACACACATGTGCATGGATCAATCACCGCATGCGATGCACAAAGAGTTTTTCATAGATCAAAACATTTGCTTCTCCAGCTGCTTGCAAAAAAAAAAAAGCTCTAGTAGGGATCCTTTAGGCCACCCTATTAGAGGTTCTGTAGTCCAAAAACTCCTATCACTAAAACTCTCTCTTCTTGAGCACATTTCCTAATTATGCTTCCATAAAATTGTATAGGTGGATAATAGCATAGGCCCAAAGTGTGGGGTCTTCACGGGCTCATTCAGATAAAATTTTGGTCTCCTATTTTATTTAATTGAATAAATGAGTCAGAATATAGAATAGCTAGAATTGAAGTTAGGGTTGTAGAGCTAAATTTTGGAATTGAAAAAAAATACAAATTATTGATTAATTTACTAAATTGTTGAGGAGGTTAATTTTTTGATTTTATCATGCCAAATATTAATTTTAAATTAAAAGGGTGTGCTAGGTATATTTGCAAATTGAGTTAGCATATTAGATCAAATTATATTTTTGGCAAAATAAAAAATCTTCTTAGTTGCTTGGATGCATGAAAGTCTTATTTCTTGCTGTGCGCATTGGGATTATGGTGGTAATGTGCATGCGTATTCATAGATAGCGGTACTACTTGGCACTTGAATATTATAATCATGAGATCAATTTCTGCAGGTGGGTCTCAGAACATTCGGATCAAGGCATTTGAATTCTTCGATGAAGAAGAGTATTGCATTGGAGAGGTGCCCGAAGAATAAACCTTAATTTTCAGATTATGGGAATTAAGAATCAACCACTGTGTTGTCTACCTTGGCTGGCCGCATGGGTATTTCTAGAACCTTCTAGATCCTTAACTCTGATGCCTCTATTCATGCCTAATGCTCACCCTTATGGAAGCCACTTTAGATATTAGAAATAGATCATACTTTAATATGGAAAGCATCATTTGGTCTCCTTATCTAATTATGCATGGCATGTGAAAATAGAGTGTGGTTAAAATAAAAATTAATAAAAATTAAAATCCTTCTATTAGAGACAGAAAAATGCAAACTTATTAATTGCCTCATTAAGGGCAATTAAAGAATATCATCATAGCTAGTCTAAAGCCAAAGAGATTACTTGGTTTTAATTAAACATATTTGATCAAGTCAAACTGGATCATAATTTTAAAAATAACCAAAATGAATTGTACTTGAAAATAATATTATGGGATGGTGATTAATGTGGCATGACAAGTTCTATTAAGTACAGATATGAAGATATATGTATTAAGTATATTGGAATGTGTGTATATATCTTGAGGATTACATTTTTATGATTGTATTGTTAAAGATTTGTAAATATTATTTTGATTATACCCAGCTATCATGCTTATACCATTTTTACCTATCATGATTATTTATTTGTAAATATTTATAATTATTGATGCATGTGTGTATGCATGGTGGAATTCATATCCAACTATCATGCTTATACAACATTCTACTTATCTTTTCAGAGCCACATTATGCTTATTATCAAGCTATAATTTGGATTCAAGTAACTAGAAGCAATTTGATACCAACTAAATAAAGAAACTCATAATTGAAAAAAAATTATTATTATTTTAACAAAGTTATTTAGTTTATAATTAAAGATGATATTATGGCTTATTATAAAAATTTATAAAAATAGGCTTTATTTGTTCTACAGGGCCATCCCTTATTGGATGTGCAATTATGTCATATGTCCAAACAAGGATCTAGAGGTAAGACACTTGAGGTGGTTGACTTAAGGATATCAACTACCAATGATAGTGTGAAACAAAGGAGTAAAGGAAAGACTAGTTACTTGAAATAGGAAGGTGATGGCTGTGTTTAGTTAGGGAAAAGGGATTAAATAGATAGATAGAGGAAAAATTTAGAAAGTATTCCAACACTCTTCAATTCCTTGGAGTCGCTCTATGGTTGAAATTTTCACTATTTTCAGCAAGGTCCCATTTCCATCTCTAGCTACCCTTTAGACTGAATATCACTTGAGTCAATCTAGTGAGTAAAATGCAGAGTTATTCGGTTGAGTTTAGCACTTTTTTTTTTTGTCCGATAGGTCAAGCTGATCAAGCTTTAGTTATATTGTGATGGTGAATATATATATATGATTGAGCAGGTTAAAAAAGTTTTTAATAGGATCAGTGTTTGCTTTGGTGATCTGTGCCAATTGAATGGAGTTTACTTATACTTTATGGTGCTTAACATAAAGGCTAGTAGAACTTTACTCGATTTGCATAGGCCACCTGCGTTGTCGGCTAGAAGGGGTGGCGACAAGCCCAATCTAGGAATAATGCTCCTTTTTGAATTTGACTCATATTTGATCTCAATCAAATTTGACCCATTATAGGAGCAAGGCTCTCCTTTGTCTTGTCTTGGGTTAGATTTGGCTCGATCTGGCTCAATTTGACTTGATTAGGCTTTATTTGAACTTAATCTAGCTTGATCACTGCTTGATTTGGCTCGATTTGACTCAATCCAGCTTGATTTGAACTCAATCCAGCTTGATCGCTATATGATCTAGTTCGGGCGCTGTTTGATCTAGTTCGTTGTCGTTTGATTTGGCTCGATCTACTCGATCAACGCTTGATTTGGCTCGATCTACTCAATCATCGCTTAATTTGGCTCGATCAGGCTTGATTTGGGCTTGATCACCTTTTGATCTAGCTCGATCAACTCAATTTGGCTTATTTTGGGCTCCACTCAAGCTTGATTTGAACCCGATTTGGACCGATTTGGCTTGATATGGTTTGATTGACTCAATCACCACTTGATTTGAGCTTGATTTAGCTCCATCAGGCTTGATCAGAAATTACTTCTGATTTTGAGCTTGAGCAACTTCTATGGAAGCTCCAAATGGACTTTAAAGGATATAAGAAAGGACTTTAGCAAGGTTCTATTTGATTTAAACGTTAGAGAGGGTAGCAGATTTACTGATGGAGAGATAGGATGAGTCTTTTGGTGAAGAAGATAAGGCTTTTGTGAAAAAAAAAAAAACTAATAGCAGGAAGGTTTCTATGAGGGTATTTTTTTTTTTTTTTTTGGAATCACAAGGTTTAGGGAAGCCTTGCAATTTTTTCATTATTTTTTATATTTAAGGAGGGATTGGAAATTGGAGAGGTTTTTTTTTATCGGATCTCCACCCTTTGCATAGGAGAGGGGAGGGGTTAAATTTAAAGATGGAGGCTGCGACAGAGTGTGATGTTGAAGTTGCGTTTGTTCTGGAGAGCATGATCCAAGGCATGAGGAAAAGAGGAAAAATAAAATCTAGGTGATTTTCTCCTTGATGATTCCTGGTCATGGAATCATAGCATACATTGTGGATACATCTGTTTGTGGTCATGGAATCACGGCATACATCAGGTTGTATGACCCTCCATATGTCTTATAAAAATATTAAATGTCATTTAAGGAAGACTGGGTTTTGATGGGCCAGTTGATCCCATGAAAAATAAATTTTTTGGATGGCTCTATGACCGACGGCCCCAAGGCCGACAGCTCCAAGGCCGACGGCCCCAAAGGCCGACACCTCTAAGGCCGACGGCTCCATGACCGACGACTCCAAGGCCGACGGCCCCAAAGGCCGACACCTCCAAGACCGATGGCCCCAAAGGCCGACACCTCCAAGGCCGACGGCTTTATGACCGACGTCTCCAAGGCCGATGGCCCCAAAGGCCGACCCTCCAAGGCCGATGGCCCCAAAGGCCGATACCTCCAAGACCGACGTCCCCAAAGGCCGACACCCCAAAGGCCGACGGCTCCAAGACCGACGGCTCCAAGGTCGATGGCCCCAAAGGACGACACCTCCAAGGCCGAGGACGACACCTCCAAGGCCGACGGCGCCAAAGGCCGACACCTCCAAGACCGATGGCTCCAAGGTCGACGGCCCCAAGGACGACACCTCCAAGGCCGACGGCGCCAAAGGCCGACACCTCCAAGGCCGACGGCTTCATGACCGACGCCTCCAAGACCGATGGCCCCAAAGGCCGACGCCTCCAAGACCGATGGCCCCAAAGGCCGACACCTCCAAGACCGGCACTTCCAAGGCCAGCATCTCCAAGCTAGGCAGCCCCGGCACCTCCCAGTCGGCCCCGGCATCTTCCTAGCCGGCCCACTACGTCCCCAAGCTAGCCGGCCCCAGCATCTTCCCAGGCGGCCCGACATCTTCCTAGCTGGCCCCCTACTTCTCCAAGCGAGTCGGCCAAGGCCATCCCCGACCAGCCCGACTCGGCCCCGACGTCTCCAGTTCCACCAAGTCGGCCAAGGCCATCCCCGGCCGGCCCGACTCGGCCCCGGCGTCTCCAGTTCCGCCGAGTCGGCCAAGGCCATCCCCGACCAGCCCGACTCGGCCCCGGCATCTCTAGTTCCACCGAGTCAGCCGAGGCCATCCCAGGCTAGCCCGACTCAGCCCCGGTGTCTCCAGTTCCGCCGAGTCGGCCAAGGCCATCCCCAGCCGGTCGACTCGGCCCCGGCATCTCCAGTTCCGCCGAGTCGGCCAAGGCCATCCCCGGCCAGCCCGACTCGGCCCCAGCGTCTCCAATTCCGCCGAGTCGGCCAAGGTCATCCCCGGCCAGCCTAACTTGGCCTCGGTGTCTCCAGTCCGCCGAGTCGGCCAAGGCCACCCCTGGCCGGCCCGACTCGGCCCCGACGCCTCCAAGTTCGTCGATTCGGCCCCGCCCCGGTACTGCCTTGCCAGTGGGATTGGCCCCAGCTATCTCGGGTCAACTCGGCTCGGCCCTGATAAGTCGGGATTTCTCAGTTCCCGCCAGATCAGCCCCAGATGGCCCTATCAGTTCAGGGTGCCACCTCTCTGACGCGCGTCGCCTGATAGCGCCAGATCCAGCAACCCACTGGCAATGCTGGTGATGGGACAGGACCCACCTACCCAACAACTGATGGGACGTAGCCCACCAACCAGCCCAGATTCATGTAAGGGCTCAGCAGACATTCTGACTTCACGAAAACCCACGTGATCGTGCCAACGTCAATCCCTATAAAAGGGTAAATCACTTCGAGAACCAGGTAACACAAGTTTACACACTTGATACCTTAATACTCAAAGAAAAATTCCGGTCCTTCTGAGATCTCTCCCTTTTCCAAGAGCTCTCTCGAGCTCCTTCTCTGCTGTGACCTCAGTTACTAACTTGGGCATCGAAGGGTCCCACCGGAGACCCCCCTCCGGTCCTGGGACTTTTCTGCAGGTAACCTGGTGAAGAAGAGCCTCCGTTCCCGATGTCCAGAAGAGGTGATTGAGCGTCATCAGGTTTCAAACCCATGATATCTCTTATTCTAGAGCCATCATCTTAACAAACTCAATCATCTTAATTTTGCGTTTAACCATTCTCTTCTTTTCTTTTTAACCATATAACAAAACTTAACATAGGTACTTGAGAACTCAATCTAAATATGGTTTGAACCCATTTAAATTAAATTTAACTTAATTGGCGATAATTATAATTGGATCTAGTTTGGGAGATCAGGCTAGATACCTTAATTAATTGAACTCGATGTAGGATGAAAGGCTGTGAATTGAATCAAGTGATTGAGCTAGGATTTTGCATTTGATCCGATCATTAGCGATCAATCCTTCTAGCAGAGTCCAAAGATTGAATATAATATAATTGTTAGCAATTGGATCCACTAATTGAACCCAAGACTTAAATTGATCTATAAATATAACTAGTTGACACTAAATGGTCAAACAATGTTATTTGAGATGATTTTAATCAACCCCAAAGTTATCCTTAAATTATGGACTGATTTTTTTTATAATTTTCTATAAGATCATTAAGATTAAGATATGTTAATTAAATTACTTATAATTTCTTTATATGATATCCAATTTGGATGATTTAAGATGTGATGAAAATTTAACTTGATGTGAAATACCATGAATGTGAATTTATCCTAAATTTTTTATAAAACTTTATTTTTGTTTTATGTATATTGAGATGGATATATTACAAAAATTCACGCACTTTCCGAAAGAGTATTAGCCTTCTTCATGACCTTGCTTCGGTCCAATGGTGTATGAATCTTCCCTGCATCAGTCAAAAGAAATTGAGGCTGAGAGAGAGAGAGAGAGAGAGAGAGAAAAAAAAAAACTTATGGCTGACTTTTCTACCAGGTAAGATAGTCCTCCACCACTTTATTGTGGTAGGATGTCTTTGTACATAGCGCACGATGCACAAAGTACGTATTGTGCGCGATGATTGATTCACTAGCACGTGCTAAAAATATTTCTGTTTTATTCGCATTATGCACTTGGTCACATGCATGCACATTGCACCTCTTCTGCATCCCGCGCAGTGCAGAAAGAATTTTTCTTAGTCTTGATGCACCCTGTTATGATCAGGCCTCCATTTTATTCTTTCACATTTATTAGCTACAACGACAAAAGTCTATTAGAATACCGGGTCTTACCATGTGCGGGGACCTAATCGTCCCATGCCATATAGGTCCTGATCAGGTTTTCAATACAAAACAATGCCAATCATTCGTTTAGAGAAATCCATACAAAATTAATTAAAAAAATATTTGGTAATGATATTTTTGTATTTTTTTGCATGTGCGGTGACCTATCCTTTCATTTATATTTATATCCTTTCATTTATTATTGTTAAATAAATAATGCTAAACATGAATTTTTAATAAAACATGTGCATATAATAATAAAAAATTAAAAATAGAGGTACATATAATCTTTTTGATGAAATTGCTCATAATTTCAGGCAAATGACTAATCTTTTAATTTTGTTCCTTTCTAAGATTGAAGGTTATTAAACTTCAAATTTCATAGAAGTGAAGCATCATCTTTAGATTACTTTTTTTGATATCAAAAGATTTCAATTAAATTCTATTGATGGAGAGTTCTCCTAAAGCCTATAGGTTTTCTACACCTCAAATTTTGAAAGTTAATTAATTTATTATTTTCATTAGAATATCAATTTTCTAAAGAAAACTATAGAAATAAATATAAAATAAATATAAAAATAAATTTCTAGCTCTTACTCGATTCTAACTCACATAATCTGATTTTTATGGGAGAAAAATAAAAAAATCAAATAAAAATGTGAAAAAGTTTTCCTTAAATTATGAGCTGATTTTTTCATAATTTTTTATAAGATCATTAAGATTAAGATATATTTATTAAATTATTTATAATTTTTTTATATGACCTCTAATTTGGATGATTCAAGATGTGATGAAAATTTAATTTGATGTGGAATATCATGAACATGAATTTATTCTAAAATTTTTGTGAAACTTTAATTTTGTTTTATGTATATTGGGATGGATATATTACAAAAATCCATGCTCTTCCCGAAAGAGGATTAGCCTTCTTCGTGACCTTGCTCCGGGTCCAATTGAGGCTGTGAGAGAGAGATGAAAAAAAAACGAATATCCCTTATGGCTGTCTTTTCGATAGGTAAATGGTCCCCCACCGCTTCATTGTTGCAGGAGATGTCAACGGAGATTTTATTTCTTTAATTTTGAAAGGATGTTGCTCGGTCAATTGGCCTTAACGCGCCCTGTTGCGATCAGGCCTTCGTTTTATTCTTTCACGCAGCTTGGCTACAGCGACAAAAATCTGCCATAATACCGGATCTTATCTTGTGCGAGGACCAAACCGTCACAGGCCAGATAGGTCCCGATCAAATTGTTTGCGCAAAATAATGCCAATTATTCGTTTAGAGAGATCCATACAAATTAATACCAAAAATTATTTGGCAATGGTTGTTGACGCTCGATCACTAAAGCTAAAGGTCAGAGAGGGAAGTTTTGTCTGCTGATGTAGCCCTCTTCGGAATGAGTGTCTTGCAAGAAGTCCCACTGCCGGAGAAAGTTCCGACAAGACCCTTCGATGGTCAAATGAACAATCGAGGTCACAGAAAAGAAGCTCCGAAAGAAAGATCCCGATGGTTGCGGGGACCTAATCGTCCGAGGCCATATAGGTCCCGATCAGGTTTTTGATGCAAAACAATGCCAATCATTCGTTTAGAGAAATCCATACAAATTAATAAAAAAATTATTTGGTAATGATATTTTTGTATTTTTTATAAAAAATAAAATATAAGATATACTACCATCCTTTCATTTATATTTATATCCTTTCATTTATTATTGTTAAATAAATAATGTTAAACATGAATTTTTATTAAAACATGTGCATATAATAATAAAAAATTAAAAATAGAGGTACATATAATTTTTTTGATGAAATTGCTCATAATTATAGACAAATGACTAATCTTTTAATTTTGTTCCTTGCTAAGATTGAAGGTTATTAAACTTCAAATTTATAGAAGTGAAGCATCATCTTTAGATTACTTTTTTGATATCAAAATATTTCAATTAAATTCTATTGATGGAGAGTTACCCTAAAGCCTATAGGTTTTCTACGTCTCAAAATTTGAAAGTTAATTAATTTATTATTTTCACTAGAATATCAATTTTTAAAGAAAACTATAGAAATAAATATATAATAAATATAAAAATAAATTCCTAGCTCTTACCCGATTCTAACTCACATAATATGATTTTTTTATGGAAGAAAAATAAAAAAATCAAATAACAATGTAAAAAAGTTTTCCTTAAATTATGAGCTGATTTTTTCATATTTTTTTATAAGATCATTAAGATTAAGATATATTATTAAATTGTTTATAAATTTTTTTATATGACCTCTAATTTGGATGATTCAAGGTGATGAAATTTAATTTGATGTGGAATATCATAAACATGAATTTATTCTAAAATTTTTATGAAACTTTAGTTTTGTTATATATATTGAGATGAATATATTAAAAATACATGCTCTTTCCGAAAGAGGATTAGCCTTCTTCATGACCTTGCTTCGGATCCAATTGAGGCCGAGAGAGAGAGAGAGAGAGAGAGAGAGAGAGAGAGAGAGAGAGGAAAAAAAAAAAAAAAAAAGATAAAAAAAGGAAAACCCTTATGGCTGTCTTTTCAATAGGTAAGATGGTCACCCACCGCTTCATTGTTGTAGGAGATGTCATCGGAGTGGTCAATACCCTTGCGGAGATATTATTTCTTTAATTTTGAAAGGATGTTGCTCGGTCAGTTGGTCTTGACGCGCCTTGTTGCGATCAGGCCTCCATTTTTTTCTTTCATGCAGCTTAGCTACAGCGACAAAAATCTGCCATAATACCGGGTCCTATCTTGTGCGAGGACCAAACCGTCACAGGCCCGATAGATCCCGATTAAATTGTCTGTGCAAAATAATGCCAATTATTCGTTTAGAGAGATCCATACAAATTAATACCAAAAATTATTTGGCAATGGTTGTTGATGCTGGATCACTAGAGCTAGACGTTGGAGAGAGAAGTTTCATCTGCTGATGTAGCCCTCTTCGGAATGAGCGGCCTGCAAGAAGTCCCACTGCCGAAAGGAGCTTCGGCAAGACCCTTCGATGGCTAAATCAGCGATCGAGATCATAGGAAAGAAGCTTCCTAGGAAAGAAAGATCCCGATGGTTCGAGGTATCTTCCCCAGAGATTGAAAATGTCTAAGTGAATGTTGGTATGAGCGTGTGAATACTTGTCTCACGTACCTTGATATTGAGTCCTCTTACCGTTTTATAGGCCTTGAGTATCCGCATGGGAGTCAACCACGTGGAATTCCATGAAAATGAATGTCTGCATGGATAATGGCTATTATGTGAATGAAAACTGGTTGGTGGGCCCTGTCCCATCGAGCGCATGGGCTTGGCGGTTGATGGGTCAGGTCCCATCAATAGCCTGGGTCAGACGGTAGGTAGGCATGGCTATGTCAGGTTGCATGGGTCAGATGGTAGGTGGACCTGGCTGTGTTAGGTGGTGCAGGCTGGATGGTAGGTGGACCTGCCAGAAGCCGCTGGGGGCCGACTTGAAAGAGTCGGGGCTGACTTAAAAGAGCCGAGGCCGCTAGGGCCGACTTGGAAGAGCCGCGTCCACCAGCTTTTGCTCACGCCGTCTGCCAACTTTGCCGTTATTGATCACGTGGCACCATCGGCCACATCAGATGCCTCCCTGCTCCTGAGTGCAAGGGGCCACGCATCTGCTGACCCTTGGGCGAAAGGAGCGCAAAAATTAAAAATAATTGCTAGCTCTCGCGCGCCTTTAATTGCTGGAAGTGCGCGTGTTCTTCCGAGGCGATGTCGCTTTGAAAATCTTCCATAATCAAGTGAAAAAGTGAGGGATGATGTCAGCACCGAGTGTACCGAGAGAGTGCTTCTCGAGGGATGGGAAAAAGATGGGCGCCATCATTACTTTCTTGCTTCCATGTCCTATCATTGGTCGGAAATCCCGCTTTCTAGGCAGAATCGAGGCGTTGCACACTGAGACCTGGCGGGATCGTTGACAGCTGGGCATTTTGTGCAATGGCAGAAGTCCACATGGCGAGGCATCGGTGAGGCGATTCAAAATCATGGTATAAAACCGTCCCTCGTGCCCGATGGAAGTCCTTTATGCTATCACTGTCTTCTTCGCTGTTCTTCCTCCTCTGAGCTCTGAGTCCTTGAAGCCTGAAACCTTCAGTCTTCGTCTTCCTCCTTAACACCAGGTCAGTTCCCCCTTTTTCTTTCCTTCCTTAAAACCCATGGATCGCTGTGCCATTAGGGAAGGTAAGAGACCTATGGTGAGCTCCCCTCGCTCTTCCGATGATGATGATAATGCCCCTCTGGTCTGCCGCATGCCCCGACCGGTCAGAGGAATCACCATCCGCGACCGCTCGGCGGCCAGTGCTCAGCCATCCCCTTGAGAGTCTCCGGTTAGGGCAGATCCTTCACCCTCTGCTCATCCGGCCCCTCCTCCGGCAGCCAGCTCCAATTTGGCAGGGCCAGGGGGTGGCTTCCACCATGACCTTTGAGGAGATAGAAGCCTTAGGAGTAGGTACAGGGTCCCTAGCTTCATCCGGTTGTTCATGCCAGGACCCGAGGACAGAGTAACCTCTGACCTACCCAATCGGGTTGCTCTATACGAGGAGTTCTTCAGGTGCGGACTGCGCCTTCCCTTCCATCCTTTCTTTTTAAATCTGCTAGATAGATATAGGTTAGTTCCCGCAGTTGACTCCGAACTCAATTCGGATCATTTGCGCGTTCGTCATCCTTAGCTTTTTTCCAGGGCTCAGAGGATAGGCTTTCTTTATTCTAAGCCCTCTACAAGCTCCGCCACCACAGCGAGGATGCATGGTGGGTTTTCACTTTAGGCTAGGCCGGGCCCTGCCCTTCATCTCCCCTCCAAGGTCAAGGGATGGAAGTCCCGCTTTTTGTATGCCTACATGGAAGGAGTGAGGGCAGATTGGAGAGAACCCGACATCGGCCCCAACAAAAATTCTGCCATGGACGAGAGGGCTCAAGAGCTCTTCGACCGCTTGACGTCCTCCGAAATCCCCTCCTACAAAGAGTTACTAGCCGAAAAGAATCTATGAGGCTGAGCTGGCTCCGATGGTTGGTGAGCGCGGGACCCATCCTTCTCGTCCCTGCTTGGTGCTTTCTTTTACTGACTGTGATTCTGTGCAGCGATGAAGGTGTCCCACCGAGAAGCT
>UESW01003472.1:28756-54043 GCA_900491605.1 Calamus simplicifolius
ACAGTAGTGGAGCTGGATCCCGAGGCCAGGATGTCCGCCACCACGGAACCTATCGAGGCGGGGCAGGTAGGAAATGAGGGCGACCTCGGCTCCTCCCGAGCTGGAGACGAAAGACCCCCGACGGCCGGAGAGGGGGGCGACGACAGCGGCGGGAGATGCCGAGGTAGAGCCGGTAGGCAAAGGCGGGGTCGAGCTGGAGGACTCGCCCCAACCACACAATCCACAATCAGGCGGGCGGTCAGGAAGGCGCCGGGGTGACCCCCACGACTGGCGCCGAGGCTTTCTTCCATGGAGGATGCCGGGCAGGCAGAGCGCCTGCTGGGGAGGTTGCAGCTGCCACCATTCTGCGCGCAGCTGCATCAACAGACCGTCGCCGGGGTCCTTGACATGACTTACGTGTCAGTGCTCCAGGTAACTTTCATTTACATTTTCTTTCATGCTTACTTGATATGACACATAGCTGACGAGTCGATTTGTGCAGATAGCCAATGGAGTCCTCGCCCTCCGCGACTCAATGATTCGGACGTGCGACTTGGCCGTACACTTCCAAGAGAGGGTGGAGAAGTTTCGGGGTCGATGCAATGAACTAACCGAGAAGTTCATCCAAAAACTGGAGGAGGCCAAGGCCCGGGAGAATGACTTGGGCGGAAAACTCCTTGCAGCCAAAGTCGATCGGGACGAGTGGCAGGCCCGGTTCAAGGAGGCAGAGAGCAAGGCAGCGATTGAGCACGATTGAGCCTTTGCACCCGAGGCCAAGCTGGTTGTAGTCTTGGCCAAGCTAGAGTCGGCCGAAGAGAGGATGGAGGAGATGGCCCGCCAGCTTAAGGATGCCAAGGACCGGGCTGATGCGCGGCGGTCGAGACTCAGGCCGCTTTGGGGAGGGCCGCCACAGCTGAGATGATGGTATGCGAGGTAGAACAAAGGCGGGCCAAAGCTGTGGCCCAAGCCTGGGATGCCAGGGCCTGAGTTGAAGAGGCTGAGAGCCGGGCCTGGAGAGCTGAAGCACGAGTCCGGGAAGCCAAGGCCCGGGCTCAAAATGCCGTCGCTGAGTTCCGAGGGTCGCCAGAGTTTGAGCAGGAAGTGACCGAGGCCAGCATCGATGCTTATGCACAAGGCTTCAACCAATGCAAGGCGAAGGTGTCCGAGGTCTTTGGAATTAGTAACTTCGATCTTGAAGCCATCCAGCCCGGGGACCTGGATGACGAAGGGTCGGACGGGGACGTGGTCGGCGGAGAGTCGGGGCCTGGCGACCCTAGATTAGGAACTCTTTTTGTATCATTTTCCTTTTCTTTTTGTAACCGACTTCAAGTCGGACTTTGTAATTACCAAAGATATCAATGAAAAGGAAAGTATTTTGCTTAAAGAGTTTTTTCTCATTCTTCACAACTGCTCCGCGCATATGTAGTGCCACCGTATTCCAAACCGGGCTATCCTTGCAGTCCAAACCGGGCCCACAGGGGCTTGCGTCGCCAGCTAAGTCCCTTGCTCTTCAGGCACCCGGCTGGGTGGACATAGTGGGTCATTGCCAACCGAAGAAGACCTGAACGCGCCTAGGGGCCTTTTAGGACCGCCTTAGGGGCTTGTAAACTAACCCGAGAAACGACGTCAATGGGTACGAGGCTGCTAGGTTCTCGAATAGCCATGGGGGTTTGTGTGCCGGCACGAGAGGCAACTCGGTAGGGCACGGGGCTGTTAGGGACTTGAACCGACTCGGGGCATCTCCTAGCCGGACCGAGTGATGTCCCGTTAGCCGAGCTTCTTTAGAACCGCCTTGGGGGTTTGTGTGCCAACCCGAGGGCAACTCGATCAGGTACGAAGCTATTAGGGACTTGAACCGACTCGGGGGCATCTCCTAGCTGGACCGAGTGGTGTCCCGTTAGCCACATAACGATGACCTCCTTTAGAACTGCCTCAGGGGTTTGTGTGCCAGCCCGAGGGGTGACTCGATCGGGTACGGAGCTGTTAGAAACTTGAACCGACTCGGGGTGTCTCCTAACCAGATCGAGTAGTGTCCCGTTAGCCACGATGCCGATGAGATCCTTTAGAACCGCCTCAGGGGTTTGTGTGCCAGCCCAAGGGGTGACTCGATCGGGTACGAAGCTATTAGGAATTTGAACCGACTCGAGGGTGTCTCCTAGCTGGACCGAGTGGTGTCCGTTAGCCACGATGCCGACGACCTCTTTTAGAACTGCCTCGGAGGTTGTGTGCCAGCCCGAGGGGCGACTCGATCGGGTACGAGCTATTAGGAACTTAAACCGACTCGGGGCATCTCCTAGCCGGACCGAGTGGTGTCCTGTTGGCCACGATACCGACAAACTCCTTTAGAACTCCTCAAGAGTTTGTGTGCCAGTCCAAGGGTGACTCGATTGGGTACGGAGCTGTTAGGGACTTGAACCGACTCAGAGGCATCTCCTAGCTGGACCCAGTGGTGTCCCATTAGCCGCGATACAACGAGCTCCTTTAGAACCACCTCAGAGGTTTGTGTGCCAGCCCAAGGGGACTCGATCGGGTATGTAGCTATTAGGAACTTGAGCTGACTCGGGGCGTCTCCTAGCCGGACCGAGTGGTGTCCCATTAGTTGCGATGCCGACGAGCTCCTTTAGAACCACTTGAAGGTTTGTGTGCTAGCCCGAGGGATGACTCGATCGGATACGGAGTTGTTAGGGACTTGAACCGACCCGGAGGCATCTCCTAGCCGACCGAGTGGTGTCCCATTAGTCATGATGCCGATGAGCTCCTTTAGAACCACTTGGGGATTTGTGTGCCAGCCCGAGGGGCGACTAATCGGGTATGGAGCTGTTAGGGACTTGAATCGACTCGGGGCATCTCCTAGCTGGACTAAGTGGTGTTCCATTAGCCGCGATGTTGATGAGCTCCTTTAGAACCACCTCTGGGGTTTGTGTGCTAGCCCGAGGGATGACTCGATCGGGTACGAGTTGTTAGGGACTTGAACCAACCCGAGAGCATCTCCTAGCTGGACCGAGTGGTGTTCCGTTAGTCATGACGCCGACGAGCTCCTTTAGAACTGCCTTGGGGTTTCTGTGCCAGCCCGAGGGGCGACTCGATCGGGTACGAAGCTATTGGGAACTTGAACCGACTCGGGTGCATCTCCTAGCCGGACTGAGTGGTGTTCCATTAGCCACGATGCCGATAAGCTCCTTTAGAACCACCTCGGGGTTTGTGCCAGCTCGAGGGATGACTCGATCGGGTATGGAGCTATTAGGGACTTGAACCGACTCGAGGGCATCTCCTAGTCGGACCAAGTGGTGTCCCATTAGCCGTGATAACGACGAGCTCCATTAGAACCGCCTCGGGGGTTTTTGTGCCAGCCCGAGGGGCGACTCGATCGGGTACAGAGCTGTTAGGGACTTGAACTGACTCGGGGGCATCTCCTAGCCGGACCGAGTGGTGTTCTGTTAGCCGCGATGCCGATAAGCTCCTTTAGAACCATCTCGAGGGTTTGTGTGCTAGCTCGAGGGTGGTTCAATCGGTACAGAGCTGTTAGGGACTTGAATCGACTTGGAGGTGTCTCCTAGCCGGACCGAGTGGTGTTCCGTTAGCCACGATGCCGACGAGCTCCTTTAGAACCACCTCAGAGGTTTGTGTGCTAGCCTGAGGGGCGACTCGATCGGGTATGGAGTTGTTAAGGACTTGAACCGACTTGGGAGCATCTCCTAGCCAGACTGAGTGGTGTCCCGTTAGCCGCGATACTGACAAGCTCCTTTAGAAAACAAGTCCTCAGATTCGGAGGTGAGCCGGGTGTAGAGTCGAGGAAATCCTTTATTGCCAACCATGTAGGGGATACATTATTGATAGTATTGGTGAAGGTTATCCGCATTCCAAGTACGTGGGATGGGTCACCCACTGAGCTCTTCGATCCGGTATGCCCTCCGGTGAAGTGCCTCGGTAACGCGGTAGGGACCTTCCCAGTTAGGAGATAGCTTGCCCTCCTCCGTTGGTTTGGATACCTCAGCCTTCCTGAGGACTAGATCTCTGGGATAGACACCTTGGGATGCACCCGAGCGTTGTAGTATTTGGCCGCTCGCTGGTGAAAGGTTTCCATCTGGAGTCGCACTTGGTCGTGTGCCTCGTTGATGAAATCGAGGTTGGCTCTCAATAGTGTGGGGTTGTCTTCTTCATTGTAGGACTCCATCTAGGGACTCGGCAAGCCAATTTCGATGGGGATGACCGCTTCGGATCTAAAGATAAGACTAAAGGGGGTCTCACCCATCGGAGCCCTTGGAGTCGTATGATATGCCCACAGCATGCTAGGAAGCTCCTCCACCCACCAGCCTTTGGATCAATCCAGTCGAGTTCTGAGTCCCCGAAGATGGTGCGATTCATGACCTCGCCTCCCCGTTAGCTTGCGGGTGGCCAACGAGGTAAACCGGTGGTAGATGTTCAACTCGGCATAGAAAGTCTTGAATGTAGCGTTATCGAAATGTCGGCCGTTATCGGTGATGATGATATGAGGCAAGCCAAAATGACATAGATGAATTTCTAGAAGAAGGCATTAACTTTGTTCTTGGTAATCTTGGCCAGCGCCTCGACCTCAACCTATTGGTGAAGTAGTCGATGGTGATGAGTAAGAACTTCCACTGGCCTGATGCCGAGGGAAATGGTCCGAGGATGTCCATCTCCTACTGGATGAAGGGCCATGGGGCCGAGAGCGGAATATGCGCGTGCCACTGGCAGCCGTCGTATTTTTGAACCAGCTTGGCAGCATCTTCCTTCATGGTGAGCCAGAAGTAGCCTTGACGGAGGGCCTTTTGGGCTAGCGATCTGCCCCCCAGGTTATTTCCACAGATGCCTTCATGAATTTTCCTGAGGATGTAGTCGGCATCTACAGGTCCGACGCATTGAGAAGGGGGTAGGAGAACGACCTTCTGTATAGATGTCCATCCAGAAGAGTGAACTTGGAGGCTCTCCAATTGAGCAGTCTGGCTTTTTCACGGTTAGCTGGGAGGGTGCCATTCGTAAGGTAACAAATGTAGGCATCCATCCAAGTCAGCTCTTAGGCTAGCGGAGGACCTCCTCTTATCCTCAATGCTGGGCCTTTCCAGGTGCTCGATGTAGGCATCCCCTGTGACACCGCCGATTGAGGTGGCCAGCCGGAAAAGAGTGTCGGCCTTAGCGTTATCGCTCCAAGGGATGTAGCTGATACTAAAGTAGGCCAATGAAGAGACTAGGAGTCGGAACTTATCCAGGTATCGAGCCATGGTGGGGTCCCGTGCCTTGTACTCTCCATTGATTTGCCCGGAGACAAATTGGGAATTGGTGAAGGCCTTGAGACGTTTCACCCGAAGCTCTTGGGCGAGTCTCACCCTGGCCAACAGGGCTTCATACTTGGCCTGGTTGTTTGTAGCTTTGAAGAGGAGTCGAAGGGCATACTCCTGTTTCTCGCCTCCCGGACCCGCAAGGATGAGGCCGACACCGCTCCCTTGGGAGTTTGAGGCACTATCTACGTGGAGGATCCAAAATTTTCCTACATCGTCAAGCTCAACGTGGGGTTGTTCCATAGGAGTTTCTTTTGCTTGCTCCTCTGCCCAAGTGTACTCGATCAAGAAATCAGCCAGGACTTGGATTTTAGAGCTGGCCTTGCCTGGAATGAGAGGTCGAATTCTTCTAGCTTGATCGTCCATTTAGCAAGCTGGCCTGAGGTATCAGGACGAGCCAGGATGGCTCTAAGGGGTTGGTCCGTGAGCACCACAATAGGGTGAGCCTGGAAGTATGGATGGAGATGCTAGGCGGAGACAATCAGAGCAAAAATAATCTTCTCTGTCCTAGAGAATCTGACCTCAGCATCGTTGAGTACCTTGCTCACAGAGGAAGAAGAGGAAGACTATGGAAGGTGGCACCTTCGCTTTGGCTCTTCTTGGTGCCGGGGCTCCGGTGAGGATTTGCCCAGGCTGCGAGCGAGGGAGTGTAACCTCTTGAGGGCTCCCAGCGGTGCCCTCGAGGAGAAACCCGATGCTGACCAGCCTCTCGACGAGTGGATTTTCCCTCGCAGACTGCTGACTGGCTAGCACAGCAGGCGGTGGTGTGGGTAGAGCAGGTTGATGCTGGGTGGCCACGGACTACTGCTCCCAGAGTTCGTGGATCATTATGGTGAGAGTTCGGACTTGTTGAGTGAGTGCGGCCAACTGCTCAGCTTGAGTGGCAGCAACAGGTGGCACGGGGGTAGCTGGTGGGTGGCAGTGGGAAGGTTGACCTCCCACTGCTCTGCCAGTGGAAGGTGCCCCCAGGGTAACTGATAGAGGCATCCTGAGCTTGCGTTACCACCATTATTGATGAAGAGGGAGAGGAAAACTCGCAAACAAGCATCGTAGAACTTGTCTCATTGCCGCTCGTGTCCCCCCTTCCTAGCGCACCAATCTGTTGACGCTTGATCACTAGAGCTAGACGTTGGAGAGAGAAGTTTCGTTTGCTGATGTAGCCCTCTTCGGAATGAGCAACCATCAAGAAGTCCCACTACCAGAGGGAGCTATGGCAAGGACCTTCCGATGATTAAGTCAGCGATTGAGGTCACAAGAAAGAAGCTCCCTGGAAAGGAAGATCCCGATGGTTCGGGGTGTCTTCCCTAGAGAGTGAAAATGTCTAAGTGAATGTGGGTATGAGCATGTGAATACTTGTGCTCATGTACCTTGATATTGAGTCCTTTTACCATTTTATAGGCCTTGGGTATCCGCATGGGAGTCAGCCATGTGGAATTCCGTTAAAAAGAAATATCTGCTGGGATAATGGCTATTACGTGAATGGAAACTGGTTGGTGGACCTGTCCCATTGAGCGCATGGGCCTGGCAGTTCGTGGGTCTGGTCCCATCAACGGTGTGGGTCAGGCGGTAGGTGGGCTTGGCTGTGTGTCAGGCTGTGTGGATCAGATGGTAGGTGGGCTTGGCTGTGTCAGGTGGCACAGGCTGGGCGATAGGTGGACCTGCCAGAAGCCACTGGGGGCCGACTTGGAAGAGCCGGGGCCGCTGGGGCCAACTTGGAAGAGGCATGTCCGCCAGCTTCCGCTCACGCCGTTGCAACTTTGTCGTTATTGACCACGTGGCACCATCAGCCACATCAATGGTATTTTATTTTTATAAAAATAATAAAATAGAACAAACTACTATCCTTTCATTTATATACCATTTTAAATAAAAATAAAAATATAAATTATTTTTTTATTAAAGGACATAAGAAAGGACTTTAGATGATGAAAGAGACTTTAGCGAGGTTCTATTTGATTTAACATTAGAGGGGGTAGTAGACTTACTAATGAAGAGATAGGATAAGTCTTTTTGACGAAGAAGGTAAGACTTTTGATTAAAAAAAAACTAATGCAGGAAGGTGTCTATGAGATTTATTTTATTTTTTTTTTTTTATTTTTTGGGAATCACAAGGCTTAGGCAAGCTTTGCAATTTTTTTTTAAATTTATATTTTTAAGGAAGGGTCGGATATTGGAGAGGCTTGGTCGGATCTCCACCCTTTTGCATGGGAGAGGGCGGAGGTTGAAGTGCGTTTGTTTTAAAGAGAATGATCCAAGGTACGAGAAAAAAGTAAATATAAAATTTTGAAGGTGATTTTCTCCTTGATCATAGGATTCCTGGTCATGGAATCATAGGATACGTCTAATAAAAATATTAAATGTCTTAGGGAACAGTGGGTTTCAAACCCATGATCTCTTATCCTGGAGCTATCATCTTAACAAACTCAATCATCTCAATTTTACATTTAACCATCCTCTTCTTTTCATTTTACGATATGACAAAACTTAACATAAGTACTTGAGAATTCAACCAAAATATGGTTTGAATCCATTTAAATTGAATTTGAATTAATTGGCAATAATTATAATTAGATCTAGTTTAGAAGAATAGACTAGATGCCTTAATTAATTGAACTCAATGTATGAGAAAGGCTGTCAATTGAATCAAGTGATGAGTCAGGATTTTGCATTTGACCCAATTTACTAGCAGAGTCCAAAGATTAAATATAATGTAATTGTTAGCAATTGGATCCACTAATTGAACCCAAGACTTAAAATTGACCAATCAATATTAAATAATAAATTTTAAACCCATTATTTAACCATTAATCCGTTAATCCAATATCCAATAATTTTTTTAAAAAATAATCTCCAATGGCTCCTCCCTTCCTCGGCCCCCTCCGTCCATCACCCCTCCTCTGTCGTGGCCTTCTCTGTTCCTCACTCGTGACCTCCTCCATGGGTGAGTAAGGGACATAGGGTGGGCAGTGACGAGAGAAGGAAGGAGGAAGGGGGCCATGGGAAGAGGGGAGTCGTTAGATGTCACATGTAAGGAAGGGAGAAGCTTATTATTATTTTTTTATAGAATGATTGGATATTGGGTTAACGGATTAATAATGGGATTTTGCCACTTATATGCTACATGTGCTTCCATGTGGAATAAAATCAAACGATGTCTCTTTTGTTTAATAGTAGGAATCAAATTGAAAGAAAAAAAGTTCATGATAACTTTTTATAATTTTTTGAAGTTTATGGATCAAAGTGACATAGCCTTCTATATTTAAGGGTCAATATTATAATTTAGCCTAATTTTTATGTTATTTGCTCTTTGATATGATTCTGATTTGATTAGTATAAGTAACTACAAACCCAATCTTAATCAAGTCTAGCCCCTTTTTTTTTAGCAAGTCAAGATAAGTAAACTAGTCATAGTTAGAGTTTGTTTTATTAAAATTATTTATGATTGTTAAAATATTTTAGAATTGCATATTTTATTTATTTATGGATAATTGGGCTTAGTAAGTTTATTAAAATATAATTATATTTGGAAAATATGGATTTGGATTTATTATCTTTGTTAAATTATACAAAAACTTATTCTGAATGTTATTATGCCTAGTATTTTTTTGAAAAATATCATCAATACATTATGACATGGAAGGATCAATGCAAATTTTGTAAATTACTTTATATCTCATGTTTATTTGAAAAATTTTGATCAAGTATGTCATCTTGCTTATGTAACTAGTATGTATTTCAAGTTATGATGAAATTTGCTAAAATTATATTGACAATTATACCTAAAATTTGTCATATGGAAATATATGAGTAATTTGGAAATTAAGTACATATGAAATAAGCTATGTTTTAAATATACCTATATTATTAACTTCTAGTTAAGCTACATTTTGTATAATATAGATTCAGTCGATCGAAACTTAGAGGAAGGCTTGTGGTAATAGGACTTTTCATAAGGGACATATGTAGTTTGTTTTGTGACCTGTATCGCAGGGGTATATGCGACTTTTGTTTTAGGACCCTATCATAGGGTTTGTATATAGTCGTAGTTTATTAGTTGAAGGGTCATTTTCACATAATTCAAAATTTAAGTGGATTCTTAGTTCCTAATAAAGAATTAGAAGTATTTTTTTTCCAAAACTTATAAAACATAAATTTCTATGAATTATTTAATTATGAGCATATATACATATGTTATTTTAAACATTACTATAATATATATATTTTAAATTACATTATTAAGCTGATTTGATTCTTCTAGTATAATTAAGATTTACCTATTAAATGTTTGCTCATAAATTTTTTATGTTATTTTTATTATAGAGAGAGACTTAAGAATGGATTGAGGGTAGAAGTTAGCCAAGTATTTCTTTAATTAAGTTACTAGTAAACATAAGTTATGATTTAGGATAATTAATATTTTTGTTACTGGTTTCTTATGTCGATTTTAGTTGTTGACGTTATGTATGAATTTGTTAGTTGATTTGATGGTGTTGGGGGGTAAAATCATCATTGCATTGATAATCGTGCAAGGGGCTAAGACCGACCCCATCCCTCCGCCCTCTACGATATGTCCCTGAGGAGTAAGCTAAGCTAATGTGGTCCGTCGGGTCATGCGACCCCCCGAGCTTCCTGTAGCTTGGCTTCCCCGAGTTTCCATAGCTCGGCCTTCTCCGGGCTTCCATAGCTCGGCTTCCCCGAGTTGCCATAACTCGGCCTTCCCCGAGCTTCCATAGCTCGGCCCTCTCCGGGCTTCCATAGCTCAGCTTCCCCGAGCTTCCATAGCTCGGCTTCCCCGAGCTTCCTTTAGCTCGTCTTCCCCGGGCTCCCGTAGCTCAGCTTCCCGAGCTTCCATAGCTTGGCCCCCCCAAGCTTCCTGTAGCTCGGCTTCCCCAAGCTTCCGTAGCTCGACTCCCTCCGGGCTTCCATAGCTCCCCCGAGCCTCCTGTAGTTCATTCTCCCCGAACCTTCCATGGTTCGGCTTTCCCCGAGCCTCCCAGGGTTCGACTTTCTCCGGGCTTCCATAGCTCGGCTTCCCCTAGCCTCCCATGACTCGTTTTCCCGAACTACCTATAGCTCGACCTCACTGAGCGATCTACGATCCAACATTCACCTCCGCGGAACCTGGCGTAGGAGAGCCTATACCCATCGTAACGGAATCCCAGGCAAAGAATTATGTTGAAGAGTGGCCTAAGACCTAACACAGCTACCTGGGACCTACGCACCTACCAGATCTTAAGCCATCAAGGAGCTCTCCTAGCCGTCGATCCCTTAATGAATAAGATACGGATCCTAACGGCCCCACAACGGGTCATGCGACCGAATAATGCAAGTTGAGGCCGAACCATCATGGTTCGATCCCATTTTGAAGTACCTCAAAGGGTCGCTCCCACCGACCGAAGAGAGGCTAGAAAAACTAAAGCTGCAAGCCACCCATTATGTACTGATCGACGGTCAACTCTACAAACGGTCCTTCTCCATGCCACTGCTCAGATGTCTTCGCTCGTATGAAGCAGATTATGTCTCCGTGAAGTGCATGAAGGGATTTGTGGTAACCATCTGGGAAGCCGGTCCCTATGTCAGAAGGTGCTACGACAAGGCTACTATTGGCCAACCATGCAGAAGGATGCAGACGACCTTGTCCGAGCTTGCGACCCATGCCAGAAGCACTCAAGCATTCAAAGACTCCCCTCCGCTAGCCTGGTTCCTATATCCTCCGCTTGGCTCTTTGCCAAGTGGGGGATGGACATCCTCGGCCCGTTCCCGCTTGCCGCAGGGCAGCGAAAATTTCTATTTGTCGCCATCGACTACTTCACTAAATGGGTTGAGGCGGAGGCGTTGCACAAATAACCGAGGCACGGGCCAGAGATTTTGTATGGAGGTCTATCATCTGCCGTTTCAGCCTCCCGCACACTATAATCACTGATAACGGTAGACAATTCGACAACCCCAATTCCGTCAGTTCTGCGAAGAACACGGAATCCATCACCCCTCACCTCGGTCGAGCATCCGCAAGCCAACGGAGCAGCTGAAGTGACCAATAGGACTCTGCTTCAAGGGATCAAAGCCCGTCTCTCCAGAGCCCAAGGTAGGTGGGCAGACAAGTTGCACCACGTCCTGTGGGCCTACCGCACCACCCCAAGAGTCCCCAGGGTGAAACCCCATTTCGGATGGCCTTCGGCACAGAAGCCGTTATCCCTGTAGAGATAGGCCTCCCTTCGCTGCGGGTGGAAAGTTACTCGGAGGAGGCCAGCGACGAATAGCTCCATACCAACCTCGACCTGATAGAGGAGGTTAGAGAGAAAGCCCGGATCAGATTGGCTGCCTATCAGCAGAGGGTAGCCCGCTACCACACCTCCAGAGTCAAAGGGAAAGCTTTCCTGCCCTGCTAACTTGTTCTTCGGAAATTGGGAAGGCCCCTACCAAGTAGCGGAGATCGTTGGACCGGGGACCTACAAGCTGCAAGATTTGAGCAGAAAGTCCATCCCCCGAACCTGGAACTCAGACAATCTCCATAAGTATTATCAATAGGGTATGTCCTTCATAGGCTCACCTCATTATACCTTATTATACCTTTCTATCAGCACATGTTTTCATAATTTGCAACATGAATCATTATATTATGTCACCAAAAATTGCGAAAAGAAATAGGTGCTGCTCGCCAATCCTCGGCACGACCGAGTTACCTATTTGAACAAGAAAACTCCGAACCTCGGCAGGGCCGAGCAACAAATTCTCTGATCCTCAGCAGGGCCGAGCAACAATTCTCCGAACCTTGGCAGGCCGAGCAATAATTCTCCAAACCTCGGCAGGGCCGAGCAATGAAATCTCCGAACCTTGGCTGGGCCGAGCAACAAATTCTCCGAACCTCGGTAGGGCCGAGCAACAAATTCTCCGAACCTCGGCTGGGCCGAGCAACAAATTCTCCAAACCTCGACAGGGCCGAGCATGAAATCTCCGAACCTCGGCAGGGCCGAGCAACAAATTCTTCGAACCTCGGCTGGACCGAGCAACAATTCTCTGAACCTCGGCAGGGCTGAGCAACAAAATATCCGAACCTCGGCTGGGCCGAGTAACAAAATCATCAAATCTTGACAGGGCCGAGCGACAAAACCCCCGAGCCTAGACAGGGCTACGATCTCTGAAGCCCCGGCCGAAACCGGAGTGCATAAACCTTGGCCAAAGCCAAGGGCTATATTTTGCTGCTAGAAACCTCGGCCAAAGCCGAGGGGCGACCTTGGCTATCAAGTTCTTCGGGCCAACCGAGCGATATTCCCGCGCCTGATGACCGAATCATCGGCCAAAAGAGCAAAGCCCTCGCGCCTTAGCCGCACCCCAGGGAATCGTTTGAAGCAGGGTGACTTCTCGAATACCCTAAAAATAAAAATAAAAATAAAAAAAAAACCTCTTGATACTCCGGAAGAAGTAAAGGATCTCCTTCTAAAGGACCGCCTAGGTCCGCCACTGGTCCAAACAGAGACCAGTGACCCCCCAAGAAACTTGGTTCAGATTCAGGCAGCTTACAAGCCCCGACCAACCTAAGCGATCTCCTAAACTATGTTCGAATTCGGGTGGCCTACGTGCCCTAAACGAAACCCGCCCGTGATCTCCTAAAAATTAGCTCGAACTCGGGCGGCTGATAGATCCCAATCAGATATGGGCAAATGCTTTGGAAACAATGGAACGTACAGTATGCCAAATCCTTGTATTCATTGATTAAAAAGAGAGGAAAGACAGCAACAGTAAAAGAAAGAAAAAGAAGCAAAAAGAGCCCTCGCTAAGGCTCACTATCTTCTCCGGGAGCCGACAGGTCCTCCAAGCGCTGAGACAGCTCGGCAACTTGTCAGTGGAGAGATGCTATCTCCCCCCGTTGCCGGTCCACCACCCGGCGAAGGGCCGCAACCTCCCTCGTAGAGATAGCGGCGTAGTCCTCGACAACCCTCTTGAGCCGTTCATGGCTTGCGAAGGCCGACGCCAAGGCCTGGGCATCCACTGTGATAGTAGGGCGACCCCCCTCTGGACGCATCAAACTGTTGGTCACTGCGCCTGATCCGCCAGGTGACTGCCCTCCTCCTTGAAAAGCCATGTTGAAAGCTGTTCAAAGGTTGAACTGAAGGATGGCAAGCACCAACACCCCGCTCGCTCATATTTATACTCTTCAGGCGAGTATCTCGATCGGTCGGACTATAAATGATGACCCGTGAAAATCCACCGCGTGTCGCTGCTTTAACTGGCACCTACAGAATCCGAAGGGCCATGCCCCATCCCGAGCAAGATTGGTAAATGTCAATGGGCTGTTCGGGAACCCCCCTCCTTCCCTAGAGACGGGGTACTTTCCGATCTGCTGGGCCCTTGCAATAAATGCCCTTGACAGTTTCCCAGGCTCTCTTTAACTAGCCGCCCTTCGGAAAGCGTAAAGGAACAAGAGCATCAGCACCTGGCAATAACTCGTTCCCCCGGGAGTGGTCATATCATAAATGGAGGGCGTACCATGCACCGCCCATTCTGCCTTGGCGCTCCCCACCAAACCTCGCAGGAACCTGGTATATGACTTATGGTGATGACTAAGTCATCCCTCCAAGCTCTAATCTCCGAACCTTGGCAGGGCCGAGTCACAAATATTTGAACTACAATAAGATCGAATCATGAATCTCTGAGCTTCGGCCAGAGTTAAGGAACATGTTTTACACCAAACAGTCCCTAAACCTCCGTCTAGACCCGGGCAGCTTACAAGCCCCACTAGTTGGATGGCATGGGATCCTCATCTAAAACGAACGAGATGTCCTTATGCCCCATGGCCAACAACAACAACCTGGCACAAAAGAGACAAAGATTGAGAAATAGAGCAAAACTTTCTTTATTTCATCGCCACCGAAACCGATTAAACTGCCTGAGAGGCATTACAAGAGCATTGAAATGCATAAAATAAAGACGAGTACAAAGCTCGGGCAACTGCTCCAAAGCAGATCTGGGCAACTGTGATGCTCTGGCATCTGGACCGACAAATCAGACAAACCATGAAACGGTCAGTCGCCTGGACAGTTGACGAAGATGACCCTCCATGGCGCCCCTCGAACGAACCAAGAGGTCCAAAAGGAGGCATGGCCCGTGGATGCTGATTCTGAGGACCCGGGAAAACCAGCCAGCTCCCCTAGGGCGGGATGCTGGATCGCAGGCCACCGCCCGACTGAGGAGCACGGGGACCATCAGACCCCCGTTGCTCCATCTTCTTCTCCCCGTGGCAAGGATTTCCCTCAGAGAAGGGATGAGAATCCAGGTCAGCGGAGGAGGGAGGCTCCGTGCGTGCTACGGGGGTTTCGATACACTTCCTACCTTGCGCCCCCTGTAGCGAACCACAAAGGACACACGGGAAGCGCATATGTGCGCTCTCCGTGTGATCTCTGCGGCCCTCCTGTGCGCTCTCCATATGATCTCCGGGGCTCATCCCCTCAGGGCGAGCCAATCTCCAGTGGCTCCTTCATCACCCCAGCTATCCGGAGGAGAAAGACTTATGAAAGAAAGCTCGATCCTCCCACTCGAAACACCAGAGAGATGGGCATTGTGGAAACTCTAACAGGGAAGGAACCTTTGAGGATGGCCTAACACGACCCCTCTTTCCCCTTTTTATAGGCAGAAATGAACCGGGAGCAGCTATCAAAGTCGGAAGCCCCGAGATTCAAAACACCTAGCCCATGCCACCACGTGGCCCCCAGGATGAAAGCAGCGCCCCATTGCGCGCCAAGCCCATCGCTTGAACCATGACGCATGCAAAGATTTCCTTTGATCCCGAATCATGGTTGTTGAACGCAGAAAATCGCTCGCCGATCCTACAGAAATGACAGATCCAGGGGATCGTCCTACGAGAACGACATCCTCCAATGGCGGCAAACGCTTGCATCACGCATCGAAACAACCCGCGTGGGAAAAGACCAACACAATAAAGGCCTCCCGGAAGGCTCTGGAGCAGCTTTTTACTGGCGTCAAAGCCGTATCATCCATTTCGGCAAAACAAAATCGACTCGCCTGAGAAGAGATAGAGCACTGACAAAGCAATTAAGGGGTGCGGACGCCGTGCGTTCCTCGGTAATGAACCCCCAGTATGGTTGCACGTAAGACCTAGGCATCACCTAACCCCCCCTTTTTGGGGCCAAAGCTGTTCCTATACTTCAAAAACCAATCGAAGTATCTGCTCCAACCGAGCTACTTCGTCCTTCTGCTCCTAGCCGAGCTACTTTGTCCTTCGGCTCTAGCCGAGCTACTTCGTCCTTCGGCTCCAGCTGAGCTACCTTGTCCTTTGGCTCTAGCCGAGTTACTTTGTCCTTCAGCCCCGAAAAGGCTATCTTGCTCTTCGAATTTGGTCGAACCGCCGTGTCATTCGGCACAGCCAAGTTAAATCGTCTCACACCAGGCTACGTTGACGTCCGACCTTTTTGTCGAGACAACCCCCACGCCTTGGCCTTTACCAGGATATTCCACCAAAACTCGAGACAAGAAACCATTCAGGGAAAACAAACAAATGAAAAATGGCCGATCCATTCATTGATCTCCGGTCAAACTACAAAAAAAAGAGAGGAAAGAAATACATATGACCCCCCAAAGGGTCAGGACTTGGGATCAACCCCAGCATCTCCTGCGGCCGCGCCAGCAGGAGCGTTACTTGGCTCTCCCTTCTCGAAGGTGCTGCGACGGGATACGTGGCGGTCGCATCAACTCCCAGAATGGCATCGAGGTCACATCAGATATTTCTCCATATTCATCGTCCTCGACCCCCGGGGTATATGCTTCATAATGTTCAGCATCTAGGCACAACAGGTCCAGGTCCGGGTAAGCCTGGGCAACCTTGGCCCTGCCTCATCTTGCCCAGCTGAAATGCATCAGCACAGGCCGCCCTACGCTCGTCGGTGAATTCGGTGGATTTCTTGTACTCCACCGCCGAGGAGGCCCGCACATTTGCCTCGGCTAATTGCTTCTCTAGTTCGGAGATCCTTCGGTGCCTCAAGGCCGCCTCCTCTCCGAATGCCTCCAACCGTCTCTGGAATTCCTACCTCATCTTATGCGTCTGCAGGTAAAAAGGCCGAGTAAAGCAAAAATCGAAAGGTCAAAATGAATGGATCCAATAGAGCCATACCTGATCCTCCCGCCGGGCTAACTCCCCCTCTAGCACGTGAACCCTGTTGAGAGCCCTAGACCTAGCCGACTGGCTCTGGCGAAGGCTCTCTTTTAGCTCGTCCACCCGAGTCTGGGTATCTCCAACTTCCTGACGAGCAAAGTCGACCTCATCTGACAGTGGGCAGCACGTTCATCGACCACTTTAGCCGATCCTGTGTATCGGCAAGCTCCTTGCTTAGGCGGGTGAGGTGGTCCTGCTGCCGCCGGCATTTGTGCTCTTCCTCCTCGAACTTTTTACTCCAGCTGGCCTTATCTTCAGCGTGGCTAGCTTTCAGCTGGTCCCACCTCTTATCAAAGTATAGCTGCATGGACTTAACCTTGCCTTCATGCTCCACCCTGACCTGAGCAAGCTCCAAATTAGCCTTCTCAGATTGCTCACGGAAGCCTTGAAGCTCGCCAATTTGAACGGTAAGTTGGGAGGCTCTTTCCCTCTCAGCCGCGAGAATCCTGTTGGCCTCCCCAAGCTCCCGCTGGAGCTCGCCAACCTGTGCAGCGAGTCGGGGGGCTCTCTCCCTCTCAACTGCAAGAATTCTGCGAGCCTCCCCGAGCTCCCTTTGAAAGGTCACCAGGGCTCGAGAGAGTTTCTCAGTCGACTCCGCCCTCTCCTTGAAGCGATCGGCCTCATAGCGGGCCCGAGCCCAAGCTCCAACCACCAGATGCAAGCGCCATTTCAATGCCCTCATGATCAGGGCGCTCTGCGAAAAAGGATGACACGCATAAAAGACAGTCAAACTAACTAACCAAATATCCGACTTCGGTCCGATAACTTACCCAAGATGCATAGTTCGTGGCGATCCTTGTAAGGTCAAGGTCATCAATCTCGGGGAGAAGGAAAGCCTCATTTGGCACCCTAGCACGATAGAAGGCCACCTCGACAAGGTCTTCCGGGTGACCCCCTCCAATTGAAGAACTCTCCTCCCCTTGGAACGTGGACCGTTCAGAGCGGAGAACCTGGCTCTTACTTTCGGATCGCGCGAGTGGAAGTTGCTCCCAGGGAGCCATCCAGAACTCCCGCGACCCATGAGCTTCTTGACAGCCCAGCTTCCGCCGCTAGGGCCCTCGCTTGGGAAGCCTCGGACGTTTCGGCTCCAATAAGGAAAGCCCCGGCCGAAGCATCCCCTTTGCTCACCGGCTCCCCTCCTTCTCCTCCCTCTTCTCTTCCTCTTCCTCTCCTTCTGCCCCCGTCTCCTCAGAGATTTCCCTATCCGCGATAGGCCCTTCAGGAACTTCTGCTCCCTCCGAAGCCCCCTATTCCTCGGCGGGAGGCCCTTCACCGAGAGCCCCCCGGGACTTCGGTCGTCGGTTTGGTAGGTTCGGCCATCTCCTCATCGCCTGTTGGCTCCCCTATCGACGGCCCAGGCTGATCCTCAGCAGCCGCAACCTCTTCCCCTACCTCGATGGAAGCGAAAGCTGCCCCCACTTCCTCCTGTGACCTCGCCGAGCCATTGGCCTCCAATGAGGGAGACCGAGCCGCCTTGCCCGCCGGAACCCCTGGGCCAACCGGCGTTTCCCCTTTGCCATCATTAGAAAAACGATGATGAGGGGGGAGGAAACCTCAGCAGCCTCCTCCGAAACCCCCGCGACTTCCCGATCTTCACGCCTGGACAGATCCTCCTCTGCCGCTAAAAGATCGGGTACCGCCAGAACTCCGGCAGCTTCGGCCTGCGGCGATGAAGAGCGCTGACTATCATCGTCTCTCCCGATCCCCCTGGAGCAGGAACCAAAGGGGTGAAGCCTCTTCTCGAACATAGGCTTGCTACCGGAACCGGATCTCCTGCGGTGCTTTCCCAGCTCCTCCCTCATCTGGTCTGCGAACGCCGACTTTTCGGCTGTAGGAGCAATGCGATTCACCTGTTAAGTTCACGCAGAAACCAAAAATGAAGCCACACTAAATTATCAGCTACGAGGTAACACTCACCACGAGGATCGACGAGACTTAACCCAGCCGCGAAAAGAGTATCCTTCAATAAGAGAACGCTGGTTGCGAGCGCCTGACTGCTGCGCAGCATAACCAAATCCCTCTTCTCCAAATCAATTAATTTCGGGTGCGCTTCCGGATCGTTCATGTACTGCCCCCAGACATGAGGGAAATCCGAGCCAATGTTCCCCCTGACTATGAGGAACCGTGACTTTCACTCCTTTATCGATGAAGGGTTGTCCGATATCATCTTGAAAGATCTCCGGGGACCGATGTAAGGCCATTCTAAGGCCCTCCCGGAGACCAGATTGAAACACACCCTGAACAGCGAGAGGGTCGCAGTCACCCCGAGGCACTTGCATAACGAGATAAACCCGATGAGGTTGCGCCAACTATTGGGGGCCACCATGGTGAAACATATGTTGTAGAACTTCATCACCTTCCGCACCAACGGATGAAGGGGGAACTGGAGGCCTGCCCTCAAGCTTTCCTCATAGCAGAATGTTCCATCCTCTAAACCGGATGTCACCCTATCCTCCGCCATCGGGACCAACAAGACGACGTCCTGGGGGATCTTGTACAAGCGGTGCATCCGCTCCAGATCAGCCAGGGTCACCTCCGAAGCCTGATCGCTTGGGCTCACCATGTCTTCGATCGCAAGAGATGATGGGCAGAATCACGGCAAAAGCAAGAAGACGAAGTTCTTCAAAGGAGAACGAAAGGGGGCTCTACAAATAAAGACAGCGCCGCCACGACTCCTTTTTGCCAATCGAAACCACCTCAGGGTGAGGATGGGGTGTCCTAACCTAGACGTCTGGAACTGTCGCTATGGGCGCCGTGAAAGTCGGGATTTCCCACGTGGCACTTCTCCAGCCGTTACCTTCATCCCCAAGGAATGACGGATCCATCTCGGAAAGGAAAGATGGCCCCACGGCATTAATTAAGGGCATCATTGCGCAGGCAATCAAATACGCATCCCCAAATGCAGATCATGCCACCTAAGCCTATACTCCCTACGCCCAAACCTACGCTTCGAACTAGGGAGTGGGGGGCATGTGTTGGGGGGTAAAATCATCATTGCATTGATAATCGTTCAAGGGGCTAAGACCGACCCCATCCCTCCGCCCGCTACGATATGTCCCCGAGGAGTAAGCTAAGCTAATGTGGTCCGTCGGGTCATGCGACCCCCCGAGCTTCCTGTAGC
Source organism: Calamus simplicifolius (assembly GCA_900491605.1). Taxonomy (NCBI): domain Eukaryota; kingdom Viridiplantae; phylum Streptophyta; class Magnoliopsida; order Arecales; family Arecaceae; genus Calamus; species Calamus simplicifolius. Next base: position 48,321 of record UESW01003472.1, read on the forward strand.
TCGACTTCCCCGAGTTTCCATAGCTCGGCCTTCTTCTGGATTCCATAGCTTGGCTTCCCCGAGTTGCCATAACTCGGCCTTCCCCGAGCTTCCATAGCTCGGCTCTCTCTGGGCTTCCATAGCTCGGCTTCCCCGAGCTTCATAGCTCGGCTTCCCGAGTTGCCATAACTTGGCCTTCCCCGAGCTTCCATAGCTCGGCTCTCTCCGGGCTTCCATAGCTCGGCTTCCCCGAGCTTCCATAGCTCGGCCCCCCCGAGATTCCATAGCTCGGCTCCTCCGAGCTTCCTGTAGCTCATCTTCCCCAAGCTTCCGTAGCTCGACTCCCTCCGGGCTTCCATAGCTCGGCTCCCCCGAGCCTCCTGTAGTTCGTTCTCCCCGAACCTTCCATGGTTCGGCTTTCCCCGAGCCTCCCAGGGTTTGACTTTCTCCGGGCTTCCATAGCTCAGCTTCCCCTAGCCTCCCATGACTCATTTTCCCGAACTACCTATAGCTCGACCTCACTGAGCGATCCACGATCCGACATTCACCTCCGCGGAACCTGGCACAGGAGAGCCTATACCCATCGTAACGGAATCCCAGGCAAAGAATCATATTGAAGAGTGGCCTAGGACCTAACACAGCTACCTGGGACCTACGCACCTACCAGATCTCAAGCCATCAAGGAGCTCTCCTCGCCGTCGATCCCTTAACGAATAAGATACGGATCCCAACGGCCCCACAACGGCCTGATTCGATCCATCTCCATATCCTAACAACCTTCGAACCTTCCAGAAGGCGCTCAAGATCCAGGTGACAGCCTATAAATACGACACTCCCAGATTCTCTCAGGTATGCGCTCACTCTTACTCTCACTCTTTGCTCTCCCCAGCTGCTCGTCGATGCTCCCCCCTAGAGCTCCCGATCGGTCGCCCCTGGAGAGACTCCCTGGAGAGATCCACCTTTCCATTTTCTATTGATCACCGATCCCTCCACTGACTTGAGCGTCGAAGGGTCTTCCGCGGAGGGCCACCCCCAACGCCTCTCACGCGAGGACTTCTGTGCAGGTCTGCCCCAGGAGATCGACCGCGCTCGAGTCGGAGGATGGATCCCGGCGGCAACAGAAGTCTTGTATATTTGTTAAATTTAATTAATCATGACTTTTTTTTATTTTAAGTAAAATGTCTTGTATATTGTGAAATTTAATTCCTTAGGATTATTATAGTTTACTTTAATCTTGGACGAGGAGTGTGGGAGGAAGAGAATGGAAAAGTAGCTAAAGAAAAAATGAACGGTCCAACTAGTTTCTCTGAAAAAAAAATTCAACAATGAATTAAGAGAATGGAAAAATAATATTTAAGGCCATAACCCAGTTAGCCACAAAGTTGGCTTTCCGATAGACATGCCAGATCTAGACTCTATGAGCATCCCAAAGAGTAGACCGGATGTCATGAAGTAAAGGGTTGATTGGTGCATGAGCGCAATAGTCCAGTCTGAGCCATCGGATGACAGTAAGAGAGTCCTCCTCAATGAAGAGACTATAGGCACGGAGGATCTGGGTAGTGTAGGAGATGCCTTCCCAAGGGAAATTTCTATTTGCATCACTCGGGTTGCTTAGTGCACCCCCCCCCCCCCAATTTTTTTTTTAAAAAAATCCTAAACTACCCCCCTGTCTCCTCCCCCTTGGCACCGCCCCCCACCCCCCCGGGGCCCCCATCTACTATGGTCATCTATGAATGTGATGAAATGAGAAAATTTTCTATGGCTTGGATGTTGATGGGTCCACATACATCCGTATGTACTAAACCCAAACATTTAGTTGTTCGCTCAACTTTTCTAGTAAAAGGTGACTTGGTCATCTTGTCAAGTAAGCATGACTCGCATTCCTCAAACGATTCCCAATCGAATGAGCCCAAGTATCCATCATTATATAACTTGGTTAAATGCTTTTCATTTACATGGCCTAGACGACAATGCCATAGGTATGAGTCCCTAGAATTATTTATTTTAATCTTTTGATTCAATATTGAGAATACAAGCTTGAAGATTAAGAACATAAATTTCGTTGAACAATTCAGCAAAACTAAAGAACATTTTATTTTGAAAAGTAGAAATACCTTTATTTTCAATTTCAAATGAATACACATCCATTGCTAAACATGAAACGGATATAATATTCTTTGTTATGTTTGGAACATAGTAACAATTACTAAGTTCAATTACAAGCCCTGTGGGCAAAAATAAAAAAACAAATATCTATGGCTAATACAGCAACCTTTGCTCCATTTTTCATGCATAGGATCACTTCATCTTTTTCCAATCTTCTATTATTTCTAATCATCTCCATATTAATACAAATATAAGATCTACAACCGGTATCCAATACCCAAGTGGAATAAGAAGTAATAGAAGAAAATATCTCAATATTTACGCACATGATGTAGAAGCATCCCTATGCTTCTCATCTTTCAGGCTAGCGCGATAAGCCCTACAGTTACACTACTAGTGCCCATCCTTGCCATAAAAATGACATTTTTTCTTAGCTACATTCCTTAGCCAATCAGGGAAATTGGGTTTGGTCAGCTTGTTGAACTCTAGGTTACCTCTAAGGTTAATGTTTACACTCATGGTGTCTCTTACAACTGTATAGAAAATAGAACGAATCAATTATTATGAATGCAAATCATTGATTTAATATGGTAATTTCAAAATTTTTAATTAAATCAATTACTCCTACTATTTTATCAAGCTTAATAGCCCTCTCTATTAATCTCAAAAAATTATCAAATAATTTCTTAGTGGGCTAGGACCCTCAAATTGACTTACCTTGACCTTGGCTTTGGCACAACAAATCTTAGTAAGCCAATTTAGGTAGATTCATCAATCACATCAAATGTGACTCCTAGATCATTTAGGGGACATTGCCTTGTCAATCACATCCGCATGTGATCACCCTAAACTTTGCCTCTAGATTAGACTGACCCTGACTTTGGCCAATTATGCCAGCTAATCTAGTTAAGTCAACCCATTGTTTTCCAATCAACTCCTCATAGGTACACTTGACCTTGGCTTTGGCACAACAAATCTCATGACCTAATGATTTTGTATCATGTGACAATGGAAGGCTAATGACTTAATATTCGTGGAGGGATTTTAGCGCATTTAGGTCCCATCATGCATGTACAACATTTGTATCATGCTAGGTTACATATCCTATATGTGAATTTTAGATTAATTTCAATTAACCTAAATTTCATAAGATCCAATCTTATGATTGGGACTCCTAATCAAATTAGGATCCTGATCACTATCTAATTTAGGAACCCTAATCATGTGACCAAATCAATTGCTACCATCCTGATTAACCTTAATTGATCTAATCAATTAAGAGCTTTCCTTAACAATGGCCAGATCAGCTGATCAATGGGGTCCTATTTAGCATACCCTTCGATCCCATTGAATGGGTTTTCTTAGCAGCGAATGGAGCAATTAAAAACCATGATCGCACCTTTCTAGACACCAATGTAGTTAAGCCCAATTGATTTGACCAATTATGGATCATAGGATCAAACAATGATATGGTTAAATCTAATTTTTTTAAACCTTATCTATTACACATTATGATAAGATAAGATAGTGATCTTAGGGATTTATGATAAGTGTCAAATATTTTATAACAATTTATTTTAAATATTTTCTTATCATTATCTGTTATGATAAATTTGTTTTCATCACATGAAAATCCTAATTGGTCTCTATCATAACATCCCTAACATGATAACATGTCAAAATTTAAAATTTTAATTTTAATCTTGATTATCATGTTATCATGATATAATTATTTTAGATTTTAATCACGTTATTATCATGTCAAAATTAAATTCTAAACATGATATGTTAAATTTCAGCCTTTATGATTATGTCACACATAAATCATAATTTTTAATTTTTAACATGATCAAATCTAAATAATTCATGTTTATTATCATAATAAACTTATTAAATATTTAATCTTCATCAATATAATTTTTTTAGATTTTAATCATGTTATTTATCATGTCAAAATTAAATTCTAAACATGATATGTTAAATTTCAGCCTTTATGATTATGTCATACATAAATCATAATTTTTAATTTTTAACATGATCAAATCTAAATAATTCATGTTTATTATCATATAAAACTTATTAAATATTTAATCTTCATCATATGGCAAGATTTATATTTACATCGCATGTAAAATTTAGATCTATGTATATAAAAACTAGAACTCAGGTAATTTATCAAATTAACTGAATTTGAAGCCTGAGGTGGCTCTGATACTACTTGTAGGAAAATCCTTTTTCTAACAAACTTTGGCCCTAAGCCTCCATTATCGTATGATCATGGGCCCTGGGTCTCGTGCCCGCGACCCATGTCATCCAATAATGGTACCTATCAGACCAATCGGTGACCGAATTGATTGGTCCATCGACACCAATGGATGGAGAGCCTAGCTTCGATGACATGGTCACCAGTGAGAGTTCCCATTGATGCTCTGCCTGACTATATAGGTCAACTGGCTCTGATACCACTTGTTGGGAAACCCTTTTCCCTAACAAGCTTTGGCCCTAAGCCTCCATTGTTGCACGGTCATGGGCCTGGGCCTGATGCCATGACCCATGTCAGCCGGCGACTGGATCGGCTGTTTCGCCGACCCAATGGGGAAGAGCCTGGCTTCGGTGATATATCACCAGTGAGAGTTCCCATTGATGCTCTACCTGACCATACATGTCAACTGGCTCTGATACCACTTGTTGAGAAACTCGTATATTATATATAAATCAAATTCATATATCATTTAGCGAAAGATAAAATAAATATGAATTTAATTCTCAAAGCCCAAGATCCTTAAGGAACAAATTCAGTTAACACTACAAGAGATTTTAAATATTGCGACGCCCAAATGCGTCGCAATTGCGTCGCTAAACATGATATTGCGACGCAATAGCGACGCAACGAGGGCATTGCTCAACTGTCCGTCGCAATACCCTTTTATCGCAATTGCGTCGCAATATTGCGACTCTCTACGATGCTCTTGCGACGCCACATTGCGTCGCAATTGCGACGCATGCAAATGCATCGCTAAATTTAAAAATAAATTTAGTAGAAAAAAAATTATTTAAATATTGCGACGCACTAATTGCGTCGCAATATTTAAAATTAATTTTTTTAAAAAAATTATATTAAATATTGCGACGCACTAATTTGCATCGCAATATTTAAATTAATTTTTAAAACAAAAAAAATTATTATTAAATATTGCGACGCACTAAATTGGGTCGCAAAATTGTGACTCATCCAGATGCATCGCAATATTTAATAATAATAATTTTGGTATAATAGCGACGCAATTTGAGTCGCTAATGCGTCGCAAATAAAATTATTTTAAAATATTGCGACGCAAGGTAATTGCGTCGCAATATTTAAAATAATTTTTAAGATAAATAGCGACTCAATTGTAGTCGCTAATGCGTCGCTATTAAATTTATTTTAAATTATTACGATGCCAGGTCATTGCGTCGCAATATTTAATAATATTTTTAAAATATTAGCGATCCAATATCAGTCGCTAATGCGTCACAAATTTTGTTTTTAAAAATATTTAAATAATTAAAAATTAAAACGGTTAATTCAATTTCGCTAAATCTAAATATTGATACAAACATTTTTCACTCAATCAAACAATATATATTCAAAAAATAAT